>JAHQCQ010011455.1:24048-35518 GCA_023539305.1 Ilex asprella | reverse complement strand
TATATATGCCGAAATTGTTATTAAAAGTAAACGTGGTCGTGTATTAAGTAGGAGTATGTTTACTTTTTTGTTTTAGTGTATACTTTTGACTTGCGTGCATTTTTTTTAGTGTTTGCAAAAATACAATTTATGATTCATCCTTGGGTAGAGATGTCATCATGCACTACACTCTAGTTGTCTTAATGATGTGGTCAAGTTGACAGTTGCAAATTTATTGAGTTATGATTAGGGCTGTCAAAATCCGGCACAACACGATTAACCGATACGAATCGACACGAATTAAGCTAGTTTTGGTGAGATCTTAATGGGTTTGAGTGATAAACGGGTTGACACGCTAAATACGTTTAATAAACGGGTCGTGTTCGGGTGAGACCTATCAAATTGTTTATCACAGGTTTACCCGTTTAAATAAAATTAATATAATAAATTAATAATAATTTTAAAAAAATAGTAAGAAAAAAAAAGTAAAGTAGTAGTTTAAAGACAAAAAGGGGAGATAGGGAGCACTTCAAAGACAAAGACAAGTCAATGCCTTTTGTTTTTTTACTACATTAACAAGTGAGGGGAGATGCGGAGGGTTGAGTTGCTTATAAAAGGCAATGACCTCTTGCCTTTTTTTTTAAGCCTTTAAGTCTCATTTTTTTGAGATTTGACTAAAAATTCCTCTTTTTTGAGGTAAAGTACAATTGGTAGTAAAAAAAGTGGAGCATGAAAATTTGGTGATATAATTTTTTTAATATTAAATGGGTTAAACGAGTCATCTCGTGTTATCCGTTTATTAAACGTGTCGTATTTGTGTTGAGATTTTTCGCCCATTTATTAACGTGTCGTGTACGGGTTCACATATTTTTCACCCGTTACCTGTTTAACCCGACACATTTGACACCCCTGATTATTCATCTGAACAACCCATTATTGTATTCCTAATAAGATTTCTTTGGGTAGCGATCTTGACTTGATTATGACTTTTTCTGGTATATTTTTAAGTGCTGAACTTATTCATTTTTTTTAATATTTTGAATAGGATTTTTTGCTCAAGTTGGTTTTCTGTCACTGCATGCAACATTAAGAAAACTTTTTTTGGGTTTTGTAAGCCAATTCACTATGCTAGATTGTCCATTGTGAGTATACTCAGTTAATTATTAACTTTCTACTTTTATTTTTTTCTTTTTTAGACTAATTGAAATGATGTTAGGTTATCACGTAGTTGCCTAGGTTTTATGTTAGGCAATCAATGAGCACCTACAATGATTAGGCATGAAAATTGGTATGTATTTCTGTCGCAATTGTTACAAAAAGTAAATGTAGTCGTGTATTGGGCAGGAGTACGTTTACTTTTGTGTTTTTAGTGTATGCTTTTGACTTGTGTGCATTTTTTTCTATGCTTCCTTATGTTTTTAATTTGTATGTATTTCCACTAGTATATATTCTTATCAGTACTTATGTTTAGTGATCTTGTTCTTTTATTTCTGATATTATTTTTGCGTATGTGCTTGTGTTTTTGTCAAGTGTGATTTTTTGTTTGTGTGAGTGGTTATGTTAATGTGTTTTTATCAGTATGTGTACTTTGTTGTGCTAGAGTGTATTTTTATTAGTGTATTTTTGGGCATGTTTTTATCAGCGTGGTGCTAGTGTATTGAAGAGTGCATGTTTGTTTTTGTCCCTCTTTATGTTTATGAATTTTTGGTTTTTCTATTAGGGTTTGTGTTTTCTTTAATTACTGTGTGTTTTTTACGAGTGTCTGTAACATTTAATTAGTTTTTATTTTTGAATGTGGGCGTGTTTTTTTTATCTTAATGCACATTTTTTGGTGTGTTTTTTTAGTTGTGTTTATGTGTTTGCTTATTAAAGTATATTTTTGTGCGCATGTGTGTATCTTATGAGTTTGTGTTCATGTGTGCAAATGTATGTGTTAGTGTGCATGTGCAGGCTCCGTCTGTATTTTGCCTGTTTGTATTTTTAGTGGTATGTGTTTAGGAGTGTGTTGTGTTTAGTGTGGGCGTGTGTTTATTATCGCTCTTTGTGCATATGGATGTGTGTTATTTTTACTTTGATCCATATTTTTTTTGATTACTACGTCTATTGTGAGCATCTTGTATGTTTTTAATTAATGTATGCCGTTGAACGTGAGCATTTTTTTTTTATCTCTGGTGCGTGATTTTTTTAATGTGCTTTTTTAGTGTTTGTTTGTTTGCTTATTGGTGTTTATTGTAGTGTACATGTATGTGTGTACTTTATGCATTTGTAAATGTATATGTATTTGTGTGAGTGTCTGATTGTAGTTTGATTATTATTTGTTTTTCTTTATCTCCATCTGTTTTTGTTGTGTGTGTATTTTTACTTTTTTAGTGATGTGTGGTTAGAAGTATGTCGTGTTGTGTTTGTTTTGATGTGTAATTTATCATTAATTGAATGTGGTTTATGTGTGTTCTCAGTGCCAATGTTTTTGATATTTGGATATGATCTTTGTTGTTTGTTAAAAAATATTAACTAGGAAAACTGTTTTTTCATTGTGGTTTTCTATCAATATGCACAATATTCAAATCATTAATGAGATTCTGCAGGCTATGTTGTCAATCATCACCTCTTGGTATTGCTTATATTCTTTATCTTTTTATTTTTTGTTTTATCCTTTCCTGCTTAAATTACATCTTCACACATTTTTACTTTGTTTTTTTATCGTCTCAAAATTCATCTGTCGGGATGTTGAAGTTTTTTATTTCAGCTCTTCACTTAGAGTGATTTCGAAACAATTAAAATCCTTTTATCATTGTTCCGAATAGGAGATTGAGTTGTTTTGGCTTTATGAATTGCATGTTAATTGTTGAAGGCACTACTTACACTGACTTTATTTTTTGGCTGGGCTGTTTTCGTTTTTCTTTTGATTCTGAAAAATTCATTAGGCAGAGTAGTAGATTCTTCATTCGTTTCTTGTTTGATTTTGTTGCGATAATGTAGTTCTGTCTTTTGCTTTCTTGTCACGGTTGGTTCTTATTTTGTTGGACTAAATATAGTGGTGATCTCCGATGTTTACTATTTGTTTCATTTTAGTCCCCAATATGATTTATGATTCATCCATGGGTAAATATGCCATCATGAACCGCACTCTAGTTGTCTTGATGATGTGGTCAAGTTGACAACTGTAGATTGG
Source organism: Ilex asprella (assembly GCA_023539305.1). Taxonomy (NCBI): domain Eukaryota; kingdom Viridiplantae; phylum Streptophyta; class Magnoliopsida; order Aquifoliales; family Aquifoliaceae; genus Ilex; species Ilex asprella. The sequence goes on along the minus strand of JAHQCQ010011455.1, from coordinate 32,367 downwards.
CTGAATTATGATACAATTGGTTCATCTACAACCCATCATTGTATTCCTGCCAAGATTTCTTCAGGTAGCGATCTTGGCATGATTACAATTTTTTTTTGGATTTATTTTTAATCGCCGAACTTACACATTTTTTTTTACTGTTTTGAATGGATTTTTGATCATGTAGGTATTCAGTGACCACATGCAACATTAAGAATGCTTTGTTTGGGTTCTGTAAACTTATACATTATGCTAGATTGCTCACCGTGAGTATACTCAGTTAATTATTAACTCAATACTTTCATCTTTTCCGTTTTTGGAAAATGATGCTAGATTATCATGTAACTGTCTGCACATTTGATATTGGGCAATCGATAAGTACCTACAAGATTTGTTTATTCTCATCAAGCACTATGCATGGAAATTGGTGTGTATTTCTACGATAATTGTTACTAAAAATAAATGTGACAATATATTGGGCAGGAGTACGTTTAGTTTTGTGTTTTGTTTATGGACGTGTGTGCATTAGTCTCGGTGTTTGCATAAATACGACTTATGATTCATCCATAAGTAGAGATATTATTATGCACCATGTGGTCAAGTTGATAGTTGCAGTTTTATGATATAACTGAATAATCCATCGTTGCATTACTTCGAAGATTTCTTTAAGTAGCGCGATCTTGACATGGTTACAACTCTTTTTAATAGCCGAATTTATACATTTTTTTAATGTTTTAAACAGAGTTTTTGCTCAAGCAAGTTTTTCAGCCACCACATGCAGAATTAAAAAAGTTTTCTTTGGGTTCCGTAAACCTTTACATTATGCTAGATTGTCCATCTTGAGTATACTTAGTTAATTATTAACTCTTCATACTTTTATATTTTTCCTTTTTGGGCTAGTTGAAATGATGCTAGATTATCATGTAGCTACCTGTAGGTTTTATGTTGGGCAATTGATAAGTACTTATAAGGTTTGTTTATTCTCGTTAATGACCAGGCGTACAAATTGGTATGTATTTCTGTCACAATTAATACTAAAAGTAAACGTGGTCGTGTATTGAGTAAGAGTATGTTTACTTTTGTGTTTTAGTGTATGCATTTGACTTGTGTGCATTTTTATCAGTGTTTGCATAAATACGACTTATGATTCATCAATGGGTAGAAATGCTATCATACACCGCAATATAGTTGTCTTGATGATGTGATCAAGGTGACAACTGCTGATGTGCTGGATTATGATATAACTGGTTCATCTAAACAACCCATCATTGCTTTCCTTCCAAGATTTCTTCAGGTAGCGATCTTGGCATGGTTACGACTTTTTTTGGTATATTTTTAAGTGCTTATCTTATTTATTTTTTTATGGTTTTGAACATGGTTTTTGCTTAAGCTAGTTTTCAGTCACCACATGCAGCATTAAGAAAGCTTTTTTTGGGTTCTGTAAACCTATACATTATGTTAGATTGTCCACTGTGAGTATACTCAGTTGATTATTAACTTCATATTTTTATCTTTTTTCCTTTTTAGCTAATCGAAATGAAGCTAGATTATCACGTAGGCAATCGATAAGTACTTACAAGATTTGTTTATTCTCGTCAATGACTAAGCGCGAAAATTGGTATGTATTTCTGCTGCAATTGTTACTAAAAATAAATGTGGTCGTGTATTGGATAAGAGTATGTTTTTGACTTGTGTGAATTTTTTTCATTGTTTGCGCATGTTTTTAATGTGTGTTTTTCCGCTAGTATATATTCTTATGAGTATTTATGTTTGGTGATCTTGTTTTTTTATCTCTGATATTGTTTTTGCATATGTGCATGTGTTTTTAGCAATGTGCTCTCTTGTTTGTGTTGGGGGGGTTTGTCAATGTATTTTTATCAGTATGTGCACTTTATTGTGCTAATGTGTATTTTTATTAATGTATTTACGTGTTTTCTTATCAGTGTGGTACTATTGTATTAAATTGTGCATGTCTATTTTTGTCCCTCTTTATGCTTGTGAATATGTTTTCTATTAGGGTCTATGTTTTCTTCAATTATTATGTGTGTTTTACAAGTGTCTGTATTTTTTAATTAGTGTATATTTTTGAATGTGAACATTGTTTTTTATTGTAGTGTGTTTTTTAAGTTTTGTGTTTGCTTATCAATGTATATCTTATGAGTTTTTATTCGTGTGTGCATATGTATTTGTGTTATTGTGCATGTGCAGTTTAATGATTATTTTTCTCTTTATTTTCACCTCCGTTTGTATTTTGCGTGTTTGTTTTTTTAGCGGTATGTGTTTAAAACTATGTTGTGTTTAGTGTGGGCATGTGTTTATTATCTCTCTTTGTGATTATGGATGTGTTTTATTTTTACTTTGGTCCATGCTTCTTTTGATTATTGTGTTTATTTTGAACGTTTTGTATATTTTTAATTAGTGTATACCATTGAATGTGGGCATATTTTTTTATCTCTGGTGTGCAATTTTTTTGAGTGTGCTTTTTCAGTGGCTATTTGTTTGCTTATCGGTGTTTATTTTAGTCCACATGAACTTACTTTATGCTTCTATGTTTGTAAGTGCATATGTATTTGTGTGAATGTGTGTATGTAGTTTGATGAGTATTCATATTTCTATCTCCATCTGTTTTTGTCGTCATGTATTTTCTATATTTCTATCTCCATCTGTTTTTGTCGTCATGTATTTTCTATGCCAATGTTTTTGATACATGGATATGATCTTTGTTTTTTATTAAAACATATTAACTAGGAAAACTGTTTCTTCGTAGTGATTTTCAATCAATATGCGCAATATTCAAACCAAGAATGGGATTTTGTATGCTATGGTGTCAATCATCACCTCTTAGTATTGTTCATATTCTGTCTTTTTATTTTCGATTTTATGTCTTCCTATTTCTTCCACCATTTCCCGCTCAAAATACATCCTCACACATCTTGACTTTGTCTTTTTTTCCTTTTCAAAATCCATATGTTGGGACGTTCAAAATTCACCCATCAAAATTTTTGTCTGATTTATTCTTGACAAAATTAGTCAAATAGACTGAGAGAGGTCGAGAAGGAGAGAAAAAGGGAAAGATAGAGAAATGGAGATCGTAGACCACCCTTCTTATCTAAGAGATTCCATTGATTCTTCTTCTTTCCCTTGTACGTGAGAGTGGATTAGTAGATGTGTGGCATCTACTTCGAAGAACTTGTTTGTTATTGGTTGCTCAAGCTTTAGTAAAGGTAAACAAAAGTTCTGGCATACATATTGAGTGCCTTCGGATTATTCTGCTTGTTATTTATTTATTTATTTTTTTTACAAAATATGGGTCATGAAAAACATGAATCGCAATATTTTTCTAGTGTATCACAGATCTGAGATATTGCATAGATTAAAATAAATGGGTATTGCATAAAATTATCTTTTTTGATATGCGTCATTTTCAAATGAACGTTTGTTTTGTTCTAAGACAAGACTTTTTTCATTTTTTGTAGTTACATGTGAGTCATTGTGTTTTTGTAGTGGGTACATTGTTCTTATTTGTTTATTGTTCCCCAGTTGCATGCATTTCTTTTCTTTTTGAAGTGTTTATTTGGTTTATGGTTTGTTTATCATGCGGAATGGACAATTGTTTTTCTATTGAGTTAAATCATGATGAATACTTTGAATGGTAGTCAAGTGTTGTTTACAAGAAGGGTGAAGTGAACACAGTATACAAGTGTAATCCAGATAAGATGTCATTATTTGAATTAAGAGGAATGTATGAGAATTTGACCTCAGACAAGCCTAATGTTATAAACATGTGGTACATACTTTATGGGTTTAGCTTAGACAATGGGCTGATTGCCATTAATTCAGACAAGGAAGTCATGGGTATGCTTATGGCATACAGAGGATTTGATGTAGTTGTTGTATATATGGAGTAAGGGCAAGAATCTATTCAAGTAATTTCTGCACGGGAGTAAATGTTGGTGGGACCCAGAATTTCAAAAGGTTATGTAGAATCAAACAATACCCAACAAACTACAGTAGAAGCAAGTGACAGTGGGGATCCCAGTTGGATGAATGAAGGATTAGAGAGGCTTAGAGAGGATGACATTATCAATGAAACTGGTACTTAAGGGATTGGTCTTCCTGTACTTCACGGAAATATGACAAATAATGTTGATGATGGGACTGAAACTGCCACTGGAAGAGAAAGTTCTAGAAAAGAGGTCTCAGAATCTGGAAAATGCTCAAAATGCAAAAACTATATTTGCAGAGCATGAAAGCGTAGAAGTTGCATATTGCTCATAATGAAACTGTTGATGCTGGAAATGCAGATATTGCTAATGTTCAAAATGACCAATGGTATTTTGATGTTCAAAATGAAAATTCATAAGCCTAATAACCAAGCACACACTGTACATCTACTCTCTATCCTCACACGCAAGCTCGCACGCAGGCCTGCCAAAACCTTCGCACACCCAAAACCCCTAATTACATCGCCCTCCATGGTGTCACGATTCCTCGAGCTATAGAGTTACCTGATGCTATGGAAAATGCCGGTGCTGCTCTCATTAGGGAGGTTGGTCCTTTGTATGTTGTCTCTTTGCTAAGATTATGGTAGTTTCTAGTATATTACTTGAACTAGTATATTGCTTGAATGTTCATATTTGAGCTTCTTTTTCCTCTTATTTTAAATTGACATGATTAATGCTTGATAAAGGTTGCAAGCAAAACCAATGATTCTGCTGGTGACGGGACAACAACTGCATAAATTCTTGCGCAGGAGATTATCAAACTTGGTCTATTGAATGTTACTTCTGGTGCAAATCCAGTATCTGTCAAGAAAGGCATTGATAAAACTGTGCTGCGACTGGTTGAAGAGCTTGAGAAGAAAGCTAGACCTGTCAAAGGTGGTGATGACATAAAAGGTAGCGCGTTTCTGGTTTTTGTCACTCCTTATATAAAATTATTCATATGAACAACTGTATAACTACTTTTTTAATGATAAATTGTGTTGCATTCCAGCCATTGCTTCTATCTCTGCTGGAAATGAAGAAAGTATTGGTACCATGATTGCTGATGCAATTGACAAGGTCGGGCCTGATGGTGTCCTATCCATTGAGTCATCTTCTTCCTTTGAGACAACTGTTGACATGGAAGAAGGAATGGAGGTCTGTATTCATTTGGGAGTTTGGGCTCCATATGTTTTCCCATTTTCCCACTTCATCAATGACTGCTGCTGACGTGCATCTACTTGACTTTTTTATATTTATCTTGATTTGCTGATTGATAGAGGATACATCTCTCCACAGTTTGTCACCAACCCTGAGAAATTGATTGTTGAATTTGAGAATGCAATAGTGTTGGTCACCGATCAGAAGATATCATCAATAAAGGACATAATTCCCTTGCTGGAAAAGACCACTCAATTGCGAGCCCCTCTGCTCATTATTGCTGAAGATGTCACTGGAGAGGCTTTGGTTACTCTTGTGAAAAAGCTGCGAGGTATCCTGAATGTTGCTGCCATCAAAGTTCCTGGTTTTGGCGGGAGGAGAAAGGCTCTCCTTCAAGATATTGCAATATTGACAGGTATATCATTATTGCTAATCTGCTTGAAAAGTTGTTTCCGCCCTTCGTAAGGTTGTTCCTTTAGTTTACTCATTCTCTCTGTGTAGCAATGAGTCAGCTAACAAAATGGATCTGTAAAATTGTTTTGAGTGACAGCCTTGTGTAAAAATTATATTTTTTCTCTCTGCTCTTGCATGTACAATTTATCAAGAAATTGTACATCGTAGTGAACAGATTCAATGAGGATATGGATGCACTATTGATTGATTCAGAGAATGTATCCAAACACTTTGAGTTATTATCATCCATACGCTGACGTCCTTTTTTCTACTGTCTGTGTCAATTGTTCAGGGGCTGTGTATCAAGCCAGCGATTTGAGATTGCTTATTGAGAATACCTCAGTTAAGCAGCTTGGTTTGGCCAGAAAGGTGACCATCAGCAAGGACTCCACAACCTTCATTGCAGACGCCGCAACAAAAGATGAGATACAGGCTAGAATTGCACAGATTAAAAATGAGTTGGCTGAGACAGATTCTGTTTACGACTAAGAGAAGCTTGCTGAGCGAATTGCCAAATTGTCTGGTGGGGTTGCTGTTATAAAGGTAGGGGCTGCAACTGAAACCGAACTGGAAGATCGTAAGCTTCGGATTGAAGATGCAAAGAATGCAACTTTTGCTGCGATAGAGGAAGGAATTATCCCCGGTGGAGGTGCTGCATTAGTTCACCTTTCAACTTATGTTCCTGCCATTAAGGACAAGCTTGAAGATGCAGATGAGCGGTTAGGCGCTGATATTGTGCCAAAGGTATGGAATGCACCATCTTTCTGCACCAAGTATTTGTTTGGTTGTTTCTTTGCCAAGGGCATGATCTTATCCTTCACCTTACCACACGCAACAACACCCCCGGGTTTCTTTTAGTCATTTAGGGAAAGTTTATTGTGTTCAAGGCAATCTAAGCATTCCTAATTTAGTGTTCAAGGCAATCAAAGCTTTTCTAATTTAGATTACCCCTCGCAGTTATTTTTGGGTGGACCCTACTGAATTGTATTTCTGTTTGTAGGCGCTGGTGGCACCAGCATCTTTGATAGCTCAAAACGCTGGGATTGAAGGAGAGGTAGTTGTGGAAAAGGTGAAGGAAGGCGAATGGGAAACTTGTTACAACGCAATGACAGACAAGTATGAGAACCTGGTGTTATAGACCCAGCCAAAGTGACAAGATGTGCATTGCAGAATGCAGCTTCTGTTGCGGGAATGGCCCTTACCACACAGGCGATTGTTGTGGAAAAGCCTAATTCCAAGACGCACGTGGGTGCTCCTGCTCAAGGCCTTGCTGTGTAATTACCAGCATAAGTTTAATGATCATTTGGAATTTAGAGGCGGCTAGTGTCATAACGGCTGCGGATCAAGGAAGAGGAGAGACCAGAGAAATGAATCATGTCCTTTTTCCTTTCTTGCACTTCGATTTCAACCTTCTTTTCTTTTAACAACTGGATGAAATTTGGAATAATGTGTTAAGTGAGCATGGCTTAGGTATTATCTTTCACAAAGACAATAAATTAAGAAAATCTACACTTCGAACCTGTGGTGAACTCAAACAATTTAACAGCAAGCCTACTAGCAGCCAACAAGATAGGAGTTCAACTTTAACTGATGCCTTTTCTTTTGATTCGACTAGATTATCTTTGGGCATTTACATCTCTTTGTAGGCAATTTTTTTTTTGGTATCGGTTACGCTTTCTATCATTAAATTCTAGGTACCATTGTGTTTCTATTTGATAGTATAATTTTTTTATTTAATTTAATATGTTAATTCATCCCTAATTTAATTTCAAAAAGAAATCATTAGTCTTCCATGTTGTTATCCTGTTAAGATGCTGCTCTGTTTTGTTTTTGTTTATTTTGTTTTGGATTATAGTTTGTATTTTGTAATATGATGTGGTATCTTTAAATATCACTTTTTTTTTTTGTTGTGTTTGTTACTTTTATAAAGTTATATAGCATTTTTAAAAAAATAAGTAAATGGGTGTAATGGGTGGTTTGCCGTGTTAATTTTACCCAATACAACTCGTTTAAAATTAAACGAGTCGTGTCATGTTATTTGTTCATTAAATGGTGTTCGTGTTTGTAGTGAAGTTTTTCGCCTTGTTTATTAATCATATCGTATATGTGTTTATATATTTTTCATTTGTTTAATTCGATACGTAACTGTTTAATTAGACATGATTGACACTCTTAATCATAAATCACTGACATGTGTTTCTTTTTAAAAAACTGCCCAAAATATTTTATAACTCAACTTTTTAGTTAAAAAAAAAACAGAGCAATAAGTGAAACTCCAATAATTAGCATGTTCAAACACAGCCAGATCTCCCCCTCCCTCTTCTAAAAAAAAAATACTCTAAGAATCTAAGGACATGCAAACATAAAATAAACCAGTGCACAATGACATTGTCCAGGACTTTCCACATCTTCAGATTATAAATTCCTTAGACCAACCTATAGATACAAGACGCATGGCAAATATTAAATTGATCATATATCTTTCCACAAGCTTGTTTCCATCCACAAGTGTCTTCCAACATATAACCATGCCATGAGGCAAGGAGACTGGTTTGCACATCCAATTAATTTTGTGTAGTAGTGCATTTGGAACTACCCGCGCAGTGACATGAATTGAATAAAACAACAGTAATTAATGACCCCATATTCTGGCAAAATCACAAACTACCTCAAATCCTAACACAAACTCTATGCTACCACCCATGCAAGGTGTCCAGGATATATTCAGAAAGACAAAAACAGG
>JAHQCQ010011455.1:0-20217 GCA_023539305.1 Ilex asprella | reverse complement strand
TGGAGTAGGCTTTTAAGCCGATCCACGTAAATTTATGTTTTATTTTTGTATTTCGTTCCGTTCTATTTTACTTGTGGTCTTTGTTCATAACAAACTGGTATCAGAGCTATTGGTTTTGGGAGGACTATAATAAAATTTGAAGTAGAAAAATTTGGTGATCAAAACAATTTCAGTCTACGAAAAATCCAAATACGTGACGTTGCTATGACGAATCGTTTGACAAAAGTTCTTTATGAGATACTATGATCAACGCTGATGAAGATTCAATAGATTTGCTATTGTGGAGAAAGCAGTTGGAAAATTCACTTTTGGTTTGATGGCTTGGTGGATATACAAGTCAAGGTGGAGAGTTTTTATGGATGCTTGTGATATTTGTATTCCCTCATGGGATTTGTGGAGAAGGCAACTAGTTCGTTCGTTTTTGTTTTGATTGCTTGATGGAATACAAGCCAAGGTAGAGATTTATTGTGGGTGTCTTGTATTTCAGTCCTAATAGAAAATTGACTTGAACTTTATTCTCTTTAGGGGTTTAGAAAGGTAGATGTCTTAGAATTCCACTTCAAATAAAAGACCAATTAGAAACCCTTTTATATTAGGAGACAAAGTATTTTGGGTCTATAAATAGATTATAAACCACTCAGTTTCTTTTGGATTTTTGGTCCCTAGTTTTGGGCATCCATGTTTGGTATTATTCTCTCGGTTAGAGAATTTTGTGTAACCTCCCTTTAATAATAGTGAAACTTTGCTACTGTGTATCACCCGTGGAGTAGGCTTTTAAGCCGATCCACATAAATTTTTGTTCTATTTTTCTATTTCGTTCCATTCTATTTTGCTTGTGGTGTTTGTTCATAACAACAACCTTCATCGCCAGTTTGGGAGTTCAGTCAAAGGATTTGATATTCTCCATATCCAAAAACCCGTAAGCCAATATGACAGAGGTACTCGCCAAGGCAGAGAAGTACATCAAGGGTGAAAAAGCTCTTCTTTCCGAGGCGAGAAGCCTATCAGCGCACAAGGAAAAAGAGAAAGAGGAAAAAAAGAGGAATCGAAGTCCTAAGAAAAAGAGAAATCGAGATAGGTCCCCACGAAGGGATAAGGACTATTCTCTAAAAAGGAGGGGAGAAGTCAGGGATCGTATAAGTCCTCCACAGGCAGAGTTGCAGCCAAGGTTCGCACCTTGGCAATTCACTCCATTCACGGCCGCCATATCCCAGATCCTTTATGAAGTGCGGAATGAAAATTTTCTAAGGTGGCCACGTCAGATGAAGGCAGACCTTGCGGAAAGAGATGTAACAAAATACTGCATGTATCACAGAGACCATGGCCACCTCACCGACAACTGTATCCAGCTGAAGAAAAAGATTGAGATCTTCATTCAACAGGGGCAACTACGCCGTTATGTGGCACAAGATAATCAAAATGGGGCTCACCTACCTCCGGCACCTCAACAGCGGCAACCAACACAACAACAATAACCTGTAAGGGAGATCAGAGTAATATCAGGAGGATTTGCTGGAAGAGAGATAACAAGTTCAGCCAAAAAAATCCCACATGCATAAGGTCAGAGCCAAGGAGATATTAGAAGTGCAAACTGTGACCAAGGCGTCTCGTCTGAACATAGACATCACTTTCTCAGATGCAGACTTGGAGGGGTGACAACATCCCCACGATGATCCCTTAGAGGTAAAAGTCATCATCGCCAATAGAACCATTCATCTAGTCCTGATTGATAATGGGAGCTCTGCTGACATCATATTCGCATCGGCCTTCGACAAGATGAATATAGACTAAGACAAACTTGAGCCAATAAGGACTTACCTACTGGAATTTTCAGGGGAAATGGTGCTACCCTTGGGTTCAATCTAACTCGTGCTTACTATGAGAGATCCTCCTCGTGAATCCACTACTATTGTAAGGTTCCTAGTAGTTGATGCTCCTTTAATTCCATGAAGGCCATTCCATCTGCCTATCATCTGATTGTAAAATTCTCCATTGAAAATGGCGTAAGGATAGTCAGAGGAGACCAGTGAGTAGCAAGAGAGTGCTACGTGGCATCAATGAAAAGGAAAAAGGTTGAAGCTATCTAGTTGGACTAACTAGATATGAGAGACGAGTTAGAAACTAGGCCATACCCTTAGAAGAGAAGAGCTAGAGCCTATTCAACTTGATGAGGAGCCAGAGCATCTGGTATACGTAGGATATAAGCTGAACATGGAAGTTAAAGACCTCCTGATCCAATTCTTCAGAATAAATATGGAGGTGTTTGCCTAAAAACAAGAGGATATGCAAGGAATTGACCTCTCAGTCATCGCGCACAAGCTTAGAGTGAATCCAACCTTGTAACCCATCAAACAGAAATAAAAGAGTTTTGCCCAGAACGCCAAAAAGTGATCAATGGGGAGGTTAACAAACTTTTTCACTCTAAAGTCATTAGAGATGTGGTCTACCCAACCTGGATAGAAAATGTGATCCTCGTCAGGAAGTTCAATGACAAGTGGCACTTCTGTATCGACTTCACCGACCTAAACCAACCTTGCCCCAAGGATAACTTCCCATTACCTCGGATTGACTTGATTGTGGATGCCACAACTAGACATGAGTTGCTCAGCTTTATGGAGGCTTTTTTTTAGGCATAACCAAATCAGAATGGACCTCAATGACCAAGATAATACCTCCTTCATAACTGAACAGGGGACATACTGCTACCAGGTCATGCCATTTGGATTAAAGAATGCTAGAGCTACTTATCTACATTTGGCAAACCGAATGTTCCAAAAATAAATTGGAACATCAATGGAGGTGTACACCGATGACATGCTGATGAAGTCGTTGAAAGTTGAGCTCCACATTAGGCACTTTGAAGAATCTTTCTAGGTCATCAAGGAATACTAGATGAAGCTCAACCACGTCAAATGTGCCTTTGGGGTCTCTGCTAGAAAGTTCTTGGGTTTCATAGTTAACAGTATGAAAATCGAGACAAACCCAAAAATGTAAAAGAAGTGATAAACATACAACTACCTTCAAACACGAGGATGGTCCAATGCTTAACAGGAAGGATAGCGGCTCTAAGTCGCTTCGTCTCTAGATTAAGCAACAAGTGTTAGCCCTTCTTCCAAATCTTAAAAAAGGCGTTCCAATGGGATACCCACTACGAGGAAGTATTCAGAGCCCTTAAATATTATTTGAGCTCACCTTCCATTTTGGTGAGTCCTTTGGAGGGAGAGGTGCTCACCCTATGCCTCGATGTTTCAAATTTCTCAACTGGCGCAACGTTAGTTAGAGAGTAAGACAGAACTCATCAATCAGTTTACTATTGTAACAAAACTCTGATGGGGCTAGAGGAGAGATATCCAAAGATGGAGAAACTAGTCCTATCTTTAGTTACGACACCAAGAATGCTTAGACCATACTTCCAAGCTCACACCATTGAGGTCCCAATAGACCAGCCAATGAAGTAGGTGTTGGATAATCCAGAATCTTCAGGAAGACTGGTCAAATGGGTCATAGAGCTCAGTAAGTTCAATATCAAATACAAACTCAGACCCGCACTCAAAGGGCAAATTCTGACAGATTTCATCGCAGAATTCACTACAGTCACAACAGCACATATGGAGGCAATATAGCTAGTACTTGACCTCCCCATATGGAAGGTTTTAGTAGATAGAGCTGCCAATGCCCAAGAAATAGTGCAGAATTAATCCTGACCACTCTTGATGGAATAGATGTTGAATATGCCCTCAGATTAGATTTCAAGATTTCAAACTACGAAACAGAATATGAAGTCGTCATTGTCAGGCTCAACTTGGTGCACTCCATGGAAGTTGAACAACTCTTGATTTATAGGAACTCCCAGCTTGTGGTGAAGCAGGTCGAGGAGACTTATGAAGCCAGGGGAGAGTGAATGATCATATACATGAGAAAGGTACAATAACTAATAAAGAAGTTTGTGCACGTTAAGATTGTATATGTTCCCAGATCTGAGAATTTCATAGCAGATGCCTTAGTGAGGTTAGCCACAGCTTCTCAAGAAAACTTGGATAGATTAATTCCTATCAAATACCTTGCTGAACCGACTATCAGCCATGGGGAGAAAGAAGTGCTCCCTATATCAGTCCAGCCGAGCTGGATGAACCCAATTAGAGAATATCTTTAGAATGAAACCTTCCCAATAGATCCCAAAGAAGCCACAAAGCTACAAACTAGGTCCTCTAGATTCACGATCCTACAAGGAAACTTGTATAAGCGAGGCTTCTCAGCACCTCTCCTGAAATATATAGGGGACGAAAATGCTGACTACACCCTAAGGAAATTCAACAAGGGCGTTTGTGGTAATCATATCGAAGCTCAAACTCTGGCAAGAAAAGCACCAAGGCAAGGGTACTTTGGCCCATTATTCTCAAAGACGCTGCAAACCTAGTTAGAAGATGTAAGACCTGTCAACTACACGTCAACATCCCACATTCTCCACCAAAATCCCTTACCTCGGTAATAAGCCCATGGCCCTTCCCACAATGGGGGTTAGATATACTCACACATCTTCTCACTAGTATTGGATAGTGCAAGTTTGTCATCATTGGAGTAAATTATTTCACCTAATGGTCTGAAATGGAGCCTTTAGCAACAATTACGGAGCAAAAAAATTAAATTTTCACCTAGAAGTCTATAATTTGTAGGTTCGGAATACCTAGGGCAATTGTCTTAGACAATGGGAAACAGTTTGACAATCTCAAGCTCAGAAAGTTTTGTGTCGAATTAGGCATAAAAAATTATTTCTTTGCCCCAGCTCATCCTCAATAGAGATTGGTAACTATCTAGACCATAAAAATAGCCCCGAAAATCAAACAAGAAGCCTTGAAAGGGTGATAGGTGGAGCACATCCTAGAAGTATTATGGGCTTACAGAATAACCCCCAGGTCAGCAACTCAAGAAACGTCGTTCGCCTTAGCAATCGGAATTGATGCAGTGGCTCTAGTAGAGATTGGTATTACGTCCCCTAGGATAGAGTTCTTAGAGCCTGAGCACAATGATGAGTCACTCCTGCTTAACCTCGGCCTCTTGGATGAAAGGAGGGACAAGGTCTTGCAACACATCATGAGTTACCAAAGAAAAACAGGCAGACATTACAACAAGATGGTTAGACATAAAAGCTTCAAATTCGGAGATATGGTACTCAAAAAGCTCCTCCCTACGAGAAAGGATCCCACTCATGGAAAGGTAGGACCCAATTGGGAAGGCCCTTACATCATTTCAAAGATAATTAGACCCGAGAACTACGAGTTAGAAACAAAAGAAGGAAGATATTACCTCACTCTTGTAACGCAGAACGTTTGAAGAAATTTTTCCAATGAACTCTAGTAAAAAGTCCATCATCAATAGAGTGACAAGTTACAAATTAGTCAACATTTCATTAATAGCTTAAAGCCCACGATGAGCACTTCAACTTATAGAAAAATGATGAACTCTTCTGCTCATAAGCAAACGATGAGCTTTTCAGCTCATAAAAAAAATGATGAGCTTTTCAGCTCACAAACAAACGATGGGTTCTTCAGCTCATAAGAAAACGATGAGCTCTTCAGCTCATAAACAAATGATGAGCTTTTCAGCTCATCGACAAGCGATGGGCTCTTCGGAAAAAGATGAGCCATTTGGCTCATAAACAAAAGCCCAGACATGACAACCAACAGAGAAAAAATGCAAGGAAATAAGCAAGGCAGAAAAAGAGATTTTCATTCATAAGTATGACAAATTACAAAGAGAAGAAAAGAAAAAGCTCTAAGACCCTTCAGGCCTGCTTTTTAGCTCAAATATTTCCTCCTCCAAATGAGCATTCATATCTTACAGACGAGCAATCTCTTCCTTTATCTCATCACACTCCCTATCCACCCAGGTGAGTTGCCTTGAAAATTTCAGCTCAGTAGTATAAAACAAAATACCATCAAAAGAAGAATCTAACGACTGGGGAGAAAAGTTGCTCCTCCTATGTTTCCTTAAAGAGGTGGCAACATCCTCATCCGACTCAGCAAGAGAAGAATCTACATCAAGAATAAGAGAAGTAGGGCATAAGATAGAATCCATAACAGCGGCAGAAGCTCCAAACCAGAAAAGGTTCTAAGAAGTGATTAGCAATGAGAAAGAGGCAGTTTCATCATAAGCCACTTGGTTGACCCTCACCAGCTCTGTCAAGATCAGACTAGGGGCACCTGCACAATGAAAGCACAATAAGAACCAATCACTGTGTTTATAAAAGGACAGATCCTAAGCCTTTACCTCAATGAGAGAAGCACCCCCAAGGGTCAAGGACCCGGAACATAAGGATCGCTATTCAACAAACCTCCAAGAGTCCCTATAGAAAAAGAAAAATCGGTGAGTCCACCCTTCAAAAGAGCTGGGAACATCGAGGATCAACGAAGGATCGAAGTGGCGCTTCCATCCTAAGCGACTGAAGTAAGGGGGCATGTCGTAATCAAGTTCATAAAAATAGAGGAACTCAATAACAGTAGGGAACTCATTATTGTCTTGCAGGCACCAAAAGATAAAGAAACTAATCATGACATCCCATCCTTCAAGAGAAAGATGAGAGGGGCACAACCCAAATAAGGTCAAAATCCACCCAATGGCAGGATGGATGGGCAGACAAAGGCCCATCTCGAAAGCACCTTCGAAAATGTAAATTTCTCATTGGGCAAACAAGTTGCAAGACTCATCAGGAGTTGGGACTTGAAAGGGTAAGTCAGCAGGTTGAAGGTAGCACCTCTTGATTTCTTCTAACTCTGAGGTTGTAATCACAGAAGAAAGCAGTAAGTTAGAATAGCACACCATGTCAATCATGACTTGGGCTAGTTGTTTGAATAGGGGGTAGGAGAAGGAGCCATGAAGCAACAAGGAAATCAAAAGGTAAGGAAAATTCTAAGGGGAATCCTGAGCTTTAGGCGAAAGATAAGAAACCCAAATCTTTAAACAAGGAAACCCGAGATTTAACGAAACAAATAACGTGCGAAGGAGAAGAGATGGCCTTTCAACTTCCATAATCATGTCAACAGTTAAGGAAAGTGGCATTTTTAAAAGTTAGAAGGCACGGATAACAACCCCTTCAATTCTTTAAAAGGATGAAGACCTATCTAGAAGAAGAAAAGACAGAATATGAAGCAACAACACAAGATTCCTTGACAACGACCTCAAGCAGCTTGAGCGACTCAGGAGCAGTAATTAAAGTAAAGTCAGAAGAGGCTCATAGGCCAAATGTGAGCCTTCTAAGTCATGAACGCTTAATAAGCTTTTCAGCTCGGGATCACGAGCTCCTCAAACTCTTAAGCTATTGACGGGATCTTTAGTTCACGAAGCTATAAACGAGCTTCTTATCCCTTAAGCGCTTGGAGACTTTTTAACTCGCAAAATTAGGATAAACATCTCTGTTACTGCAGGGACGAGTTCTCCAATAACAAAGAATCCCTTAGGAAATAGCTAAAAGCTTAACAGACATGAAGAAAGACCTCACACTTGGCCAAATACAGATTCACTTCCAGAAGAACAAAGTTCTACTCGAAGCAGGGGACAAAGGGGAAAGAACAGAAGCAAAGTGCAAGAACTAAGCAATTGCAAGAAATATTTACATTTCTTAAAAGAAGCAAAATATAAGGTACAAAAAAAAAATAAACATAAATTCCTCCAAAATCCTAAGTCCTTGTAGTAAGATCAGAAAAGGCACCTGACAGCTCAGCGACAATAAAAGGAGCTTCGGATGGTTCAGGAAACGAAGAAACAGTCAAAGGGAGAGAAGCCCCAAGAAGAACAAGAGCAGAAGCCTCAACTCCGACTGGTGGCAAGGTCAACCCAAGAGTTTGAGTCGTGAGTTCAGCATGGGAATCGTCAGGAACAGGAACACCAACAGAAGCATCAGTGGGAACGTCAGCAGGAGCTAAGACCTCTGCCTCATTCTCAGCGCTTGACTTCTCATTCTCTTTACTTACCCGAGGGAAGTTCAAATTCGAAGTCCAAGTCTGGGTATGCCTCCACAACTTCATCCTAAAAAGCGAGATACCTAGTGGCCTAATTGGTGGCAACCTCGTCCTTAAGTTCAGTAATCAAAGCGTCATTTTTCGAGTTGCGGCCCTCTCAGCCTCAATCTCCTTTAGAAAACTGGCATTGACCTCAGCCAATATGCCATACTCTTTTTTCATTGTCTCAAAGGATTGGAGGGGCTTTAAGGTTTCCTTGCGAGCTTGGAGCAAGTTGTCTACCTTCACTATGAGCTCCTCCTTGTCTTTTCTAGCTTCTGCCTCCAAAGCCTTGTTGGCAGAATTCAACCTGTCAACCAAAGCTTGGAGCTCAACATTAAGAAGGCTTAGCTCAACAAGATTGAGCTTAGACATCTCTGAAACCTCCTCTAGAGCTCGGATCCTTTTCACCAGAGCACTGCTATAGACAGCCAGCTAAAAAAATAGAAATAAGTCGAGGTTAGCAAAAAAAACTCTCAAGGCACGAACAAAGCTAAGAGAAACTAAGACTTACTGATGTTATTACATACAAAGCCGTAGTAGCAGAGGTATGCAAAGGGATCGCCGAGACCTCATCAATGTTGGACTCTGCGATGACCGAGGTAATGGTCTCAGTGGCAAGGCTTGAGTCCCCAGTGAGTGAACTCTTGCCCATCTTAAGCTTTGTCGGTAAACCCTCCACCCACATACAAGGACTATTCTCGATAGACCGATAAGAGGAAGACCCTCATAGAAGATAAGTTATGGACTCCAAAGCTCCTATAACCTCTACCGATGAAGGGGAGGATGAGGCCCTAGCCTGATTAGTAGACCCCGCGATTAGGGAAGCAGGAACCCCTTAAGATAAAGAGGTCAGACTGGCCTCCTGTGAAGCCGACGGAGGTGAGAGAATCACTTGAGGAGGAAGAGAAGGCAGAAGAGAAGGTGGAAGGGAAGGTGCAGGTGCCTATGCCCTCTGCACCTTTAAAGGATGACCACGCCCAAATTTCACTCTAGCCATGCGCTTAGTTTTGCCTTTCATCTCGGCAATCTTAGCCTTCATCGCCTTTGCGTCTGGGGCTATTGAGCTAAAACCTGAAAAAAAACAAATGGATCAGCTGACACAAAAAGAAAGAAAGGAAAATCCAGAGATCAAGATGAGAGAATCTTACCAGTAGGATCTTCTGCATCAACAACGGAGATGGGAATCGGAGTCTCAACTCTCACATCGAGAAGACTAAACCCCGGCTTGGTGAGCACATAATGCTTAATCATGCTAGAATATCTCTTCGGTTTGCAACCCTCTAAACTTAGCTAAACTATCATGTCCTCGACACTTAGGTCAGGTCAAATACTTGGAAGGAATAAGAGAAACAAGGTCTGCAGAATGAAACATTTAGGCTAGGTCAGGCCTACCTAGATAGAACTTACCCAGACTATCAGGGACAGATCAAGCCCGAGGTACAGGGAGTGTATTAGCTATGTCTCTGGGGTTGAACTCCCAGTCTTTTCCAAACACAAAGAAGAAAAGTTTTTTCCAACCCTTATGGGAGCTCGGTTATAATAAGACGGGCCTTCACCCGTTTAGCAATATACAGGAAACCATCAAAAGGGGTGAACTTAACATTGAAAAAATTCATGACCAGAGGTATAGTCGGGTCACCAAGTTCGTTTTTCTTGAAGAAAACAAGAAGACCCACCACGCCCCCCAAAAAAAATTAGGGGAAAATTGTGAATGACAAATGTTGAAGTGTTAAAGAACACTCTTAAGAAAGGGGTTCAGAGGGAAACGAAGGTTGCTTTCAAGAGAAGCCACAAAGAAGCAAATCTTCTCAAGAACCTGGGAGTCATACCGAGTATCCACATTTAGGCACCAATACTGCATACCCTAAGGAAAGCCAAATTGAGCCGAAATATCACTTATGAAATAAGGAATGACCTCACTATGACCCACGATGTCTGAAGCCTGGCGGGCAACCTCTGCCTCCTCAACACTACTTGAAATCCCAATATCAAACACCTTGGTTTTCCCCTTCCGAAGTTTCTTAGACCTTGGAACAAGCAGAGATGGTGAAATTGGGATCTCAACCTCTTCCGCGACATCGATAGAATCAACACCGGGAAAGTTATCTATCTCATCTCCTATGTCGCCTAAGTCGTCCTCCTCCACCTCAAGAGATCTCTCACATATGGCAAGGGAAATGGATGAAGTTGTAACTTCCGAAGAGGCAGACATGATGGGTTGAAAAAAGTGAGATGGAAAGAAGAATAATGAAAATGAACGTTAGCAAAATAGTCCTTAAGGGCTGAGGGCTCAAGACACCATCGATAGAAAAGAAAAATCCTAGCAGTGGAGTAGGGATCTAAAAAGAGAGGAATGAAGGACAAGGAATGACCTCGATTCTTAAAATAACATAAGTGAAAAGTCCAAAAATTAAACAACCACCTCAAGTTCGAGGGATTCAGAACAAAAAGAAGCAAAGTAGAATAAGAGAAAGAGCATACCTAGTTGAAAACAAGTAACAACCAAAGACCCCAGGACAAATACGAGAAATGGAGAACCGTCAAATCGAACACCCTAGATCACCACCGAATTGTGGAAGACAAGATCGTAAGGGACGAAAAGACAAAGTGAAGCCTATTGAACAGAATGTGAAAAGGGTTCAAGGAAATGTAAGATGGTTATAGTAAAGTGGTTTCTTTGTCTTTCGTCTGCAATGGAATTTAAAGCCAAGCAAACGTAGACCTTGAAATTCGGGACGAGCACAAGAAATGGGGAAAACATGATTACACGTTTTCCACAAGTCCTGTCTCATGCAAATCGAGGTCAACCCCAGGAAATCTCACTCATCTCAGCCCTACCTTAATCCCTGCTCAAATCAGCCTTGTTTGACCAAAAACTAGGGGTAGTTGATGGTACCTACAAAATACCTAAGGCTAAGATCAACAACTCAGGTTATACCATTCAAGTAGGGGAGCTCAGCTCATTCGTATTATTTATAAATCTCGACTTCAGGCCTTAAATCCCTATATCCACGTGTCAAGGAAGGCAAAGCAAAGGACAATTGTATTCCACCAAATACCCCTCCTTGGGGCGACTGTTACACAACTGGCATAAATCTCGCAATTCCCACAACATCCACTACAGCTGTTGCGCAATCAAGGCAACTGTTACAAGGGAAAGGTAGGGATCTCGCCCCTAATATAGCTAGGCCGAGGAATAGCTATAAATAAGGGGTAGAGCCCTTAAAAGAACAATAGGCCAATATAGCATCAATAATATTCTCACTTTAAATTCTATAGTGATGAATATATATTCCAGAGCAAGAGACTTCCATAAGAGTGGAAGAGCCGAGCTCCCGGGCTAGTTAACCACTATAAACACTCTATGTGATTAACCACTTAACTCCAAAATCCTATTCTATTGAGCCTTGGAGCTCAAGCAGAGCTGCATATAGTTATTCAGTGCACCTTACGCTCACACCATTGCTCAGCCCTGTTAAGAACATCATTAGTTGGAATCATTGTCATGTGAGACTTGACATAAGGATGAGTACAATAATGAGTAAATTCCAAACAAAATCCAATTCAAAAACCTTGGGAATGATACTCAGATGCTTTCTAGCGGAAGTCGTTCACAGCAATGCCAACAACTTGAGTTTTTTCTTGGGAGATGATGGCAAGGTTATGTAAATGAGCAATGCTTCGAGGAGTATACTCAAAATCAGGGACATCTTTTCCAGCTGCATCAAATTGTGATACAAGCCATGCTTTAACTTCTGCAATACTACTAGCATCAAAGCCAGTATTTGCTTTTGTTGAAGGATCAAATCCAACAATTACTACACTCATAGTGTGTCCTTGTTTGCAGTTGGAATCTTTGGCCAAATATGCAAGAAAGGAAGAGTTCATCATGCACATGTTATTGTAGGATGAACTTTAGTAAGTATTTTACTATCTCACTGTTTAGATAGAATACACGGTGGATAGCACTTCAAATATGTAGATAGATAAGAATATTGGTGTTTCTTTTTGTTTTTATGTCTTTTTTTTGGGGGGGGTGTGGTTATTTTGTTGCAGGTCCTGAAATTGGAATTAGAGAAAAATTACTAAAACTTTCAAACTGGTTTCTATCAATTCCAAGCTAGATTTGACTAATTCGAACATTGAAACCATATTAATTTGTTTCTTGGTAAATGCACTGATAAGTGAATTTTATACCTACGAATTAAGTATTTTTGGGTTAATGAAATTGTAAGTTTTCAAGTATTTTATGTTCCTTTCTATTTTTTTTTGTGTGTTTTGAAGTTATTTTTTAGGGATCATCATTTGGAAGGAAACAAGGTCAATTTGGAGCCTAAGTGTTGGATTTTTAAAGACTAAGCAACAAGGGAAGCTTTAGGCTTAAAAGAGGACAACGCCTAACCAGTGCCAAATTAGCGCTGGTTACCCGAAATTGAACTCTAAGGCTACATGTATGCTAGGGTTTGAGTTGGAAAAGTGATATACTCATTCTGGGGGCTGCTAACATGAGAAAAGATCAAGAATTGATAGAAAATTGAAGATAAGAATCAAAGGAAGTGACAGGAAGAAGATCGGGATTGAAGGCTAGAGAGAGATTGAAGATTGCAACTAAGTTTTCATTCTTTTCTTTTATTTTTACTTCTTGATTTTCTGAGATGTTGTTTCATTTTAGAATGATGTTTTTCAATTACATTATGAACTAAGTTTTTATTAAGATTGCAATGGAACCTGATGTTTAGTTAAATTAATCTACTCTCGTTTTTAGTTCTTGTTGATCATATATATGTTGTTTGTCATATTTTGTGCTTAATATATAATTGTTTGACCATCAATTAATTTGATAACCTAGATGAAATTGAGAGATAAATTCTAGGTTTAGATCAAAATATGATGACATGCGTCTAGTTAATTCTTCTTAGGATTGAATAGTTGGGTTTGTGTATACGATAGGAATATACATATATATCGTGTGTAACTTTTCTAAGAGTTTGTACTTAATGAATCTAGTCCAACTTATTTTGCATAAGAATATAGTAATTTAATTGGAAGAGATATTTTTATCTAACTATCGGAAGATGTTTGATAAATAATTTTGAGTTCTAAATTAACAATTTATTTTGATCAATAATTGGAAAGATAGTAGAAAGATTTATACGAAGCATTAAGGAAAATTGAAATCTTAAATTTTTTTATCTGATAAATTTAATCCTTGATTATTAAATTTAGGTTTAGTTTTAAAATAGTGAATTCATAGTTTAATTCCAAATATTTAAATAAAATCGAATTGATATAAAGTTAGTACTTGGAAGTTATTAGCAATAATTCTCTGTGGGAACGATACTCTACTTATCACTTTATTACTTGTTGATCGTGTATACTTGCACGTAAATTATCTATACCAAATTGGGATAATAAGTTTTTGACCCCGTTGCCGGAATATTATTTCAATATTAATATCAATTAATTTGATCTTAGTTTAAACTTATTTAATTTTTTTGTTTTAATTGCTTTCACATGTGCTCTTAAATTTTTGTATGCAAACACGATCTACAAGTCAAGAACCACTACCGTACGAAGATGAAATCGAAAGAAGACTCTAAAACTTGCAAAAGTGTCAAGAAGTAAATAATAAAAAAAACTATGGCTGAAGATGAACAGAAATCGCTAAGGGATTATGCTATGCCGCTTGTTATAGACATACAATCGAGCATTCAAAGGCCCACAATTCAACCATCCAAATAATTCAAAATTCAATGTAGTTTGGGAGTTTGTCTAACGATGACCCAAACGATCATTTGGTGATTTTTCTAGAGATTTGTGACACATTCAAGTACAATGGGGTTACCGAAGATGCGATTAAACTCCGATTTTTCCTTTTTACACTTCATGATAAGGCAAGGAGTTGGTTGTATTCATTGCCGTCGGGTTTTATTACTACGTGGATAGATTTAGCTCAAAATTTCTTAGCTAAATTCTTTCCATCAGCTAAAACTGCAAGGATGAGGAACGACATCACTTCATTCACACAACATGATTCTGGGACTCTCTATGAATCTTGGGAGCGATTCAAGTACTTACTCCGAAAATTCCCTCACCATGGTATTCCTAAGTGGTTATAAGTTCAAACGTTCTACAACGGGTTATTTAGTGCTACTCGGACTAGTATTGATGTAGCTGTAAGAGGGGCATTGATGGGAAAATTTTTTGATGAAGCTTATGAGTTATTGGAAACGATGGCTGCCAACAATTATCAGTGGTCTTCTGTAAAGATCAAACAACCAAAGGTAGCTGGGATTTATGAAATTGATGCGGTTACTACATTGGCTGCACCGGTTGCTACGTTGACAAAAAAGATTGATGCTTTAAGAGTGCAATCTATTTAGAGTGTGGCAGTTGTTTGCGAATTGTGTGCCAGAAACCATCCAAGTAATTAATGTGCAATTAGTTCAAAATGAGTACAATACGTTGGTAACTTCAACAGAAAGCAACATGACAATAATTTTAACAATTATAACCCGGTTGGAGGACTCATCCTAACTTGTCTTGGAATAATAATCGAGCCCAAACTTCTACTCCAACACAATCATACCCACCACGTTTTAAGAATCAAGCTCCACCACAACAGGAAAAGAAATCAAATTTAGAGGAGTTGCTTTCCAGGTACATAGCATAGAATGAGACAAGGATGAATAGTCTGGATGTATCAATCTGAAACTTGGAAAATTAAATGGGTTAGCTTGCTAATGTCATTAACAACCGACCTTAAGGCACTCTACCTAGTGATACAGAGATCAATCCAAAGAGAGAAGGTAAGGAGTACTGCAATGCTATTACATTACGAAGTAGAAAAGAGTTACCTGAGGTTGTTGGTGGAACTCCAAAACAATCAATTGGAGATGATAGTAAGGATGGAGATAAAAATAGCAAGAATGTGGAACATGAAAAGAAAGAAGATGATCCAATTGTAAGTTCTAATGGAGGTAATTCGAGACACATTATACCTCCCATGCCGTTTTCATAATGTTTTGTAGAAACAGAAGTGCAATAAGCAGTTCTCTAAATTCATGGAAGTGTTTCCGTTTCGCAAAAGCAGTGGAGGAAATGCCTAAATATGTGAATTTTTTTAAGGAAATCTTGTCAAAGAAAATAAAACTATGTGATTTTGGGACAGTGACACTTATGAAGGAGTGTAGTGCTATTCTTCAAAAGAAGTTACCACCAAAGTTCAAAGATCCGGGTAGCTTCATAATTCCTTGTACAATAGACAGTCATTTTTTTGGGAAAGCATTGTGTGACTTGGGAGCTAGTATTAACTTGATGTCACTCTCAATTTATCAACAATTGGGTTTGAAAGAAGTAAAGATTACTAATGTCACATTGCAGCTGGCGGATAGATCACTCACTTATCCAAGGTGCATAGTTGAGGACGTTCTAGTGAAAGTGGATAAACTCACTTTTTCAGTTGATTTCATAGTCTTAGATTGTGAGGATAGGGAAATACCTATTATTCTTGGGCAACCATTTTTAGCAACGGGGAGAGCACTTATCGATGTACAAAAAGGTGAGCTAACTATGCGAGCTCAAGATCAAGAGATTACATTTAATGTATTTTCAGCTATGAAATTTTCAGAGGAAATGGAAGAATATTTTCGGGTTGATATGGTTGACAAGACAGTGAATGAGGTATTCGTAGGAAGTTGTATTTTACATCCATTTGAAAACGTCAAGCTATATAAAGAGGTGTTCCCACATGGAGCGATTGAAGTCAAGAAAGTCAATTCGAAAAAAACTTTCAAAGAAAACGGGCAGAGACTGAAGCAATATTGAGGCGGCGACATTGATCATGAAAAGACCTCAATTACCCATGTCGACCAGGGATGAAATAGGAAGTAGTCAGGCTGAAGACTATAAAACAAGCGCTAATTGGGAGGCAACCCAAATTTTAGTTCTAAGTTTTATTTCATTTTATTTTAATTTAGTTTTTTGTAAGAAATAATGTAGTTAGTTAGTGCATTTTAATTGGTATGACAATTGCTTGGAGGTCCCAAGGATTGAACATAAAGTTGGAGCACACACAAAGCCTTACTAGGAGCCAAGAACAGCCCACCTATGTTTCCCGCATACACTCCTGACTCAACGGACGAAAAGGAGGCTGACGATGATGCAAACTAGCCTACTATCAGGGAAGTCCTCTATCTTAATTTTGTCTACTTTATACATTGAGGACAATGTTAGTTTAAGTTTGGGGGTGTATTCTTATTTGCATTATTAGGTATGCATTTAGATAGCATGTTTTTGCACTTTAAATAACATGTTTTAGTACAACTTGAGCAATGAGTTGATTGAATTTGATCATGATCAATGATAAATGTGATTAATTGTCAATTCAAGAGAAATTGATGAACATGTTGAGTCTGTAGTTTGACATACTAGTTGGTTTTACACTGTTTGTGATCCTTTCATTCATGAGCACATATCCATCTGTTAGGGTAGTTATTATTTAGAGAATTTATTTGGCTAAGTGCTTGTGGGAGATATGAGTGAAACTCTAGAAAACTTATTTCAGCATTATTCAAAGCAAAGTTTAGACATTCATATAAGTTTGAGGAAATTTTTTGATATGATGAATTATTGAAAAAAAATGAGAATTTTGAAAATTAGTTTGATTTGATCCTTCATGAGTTAGAAAAAAAAATTATTAGAGAAAAATACAAGAAAGAGGCATGTGGTGAGTACAGATGGAGCATAAAATGCACTGACTCATAAACACATGTTGAGAATGAGATGGAGCGTAAAACGCATTCGTTCAAGAAAAGGCGAGATTGAGCGTAAAACGCACTCGCTCAATAGGAGGTGAGATGGAGCATAAAATGCACTCACCGAACGAATGAAAACAAAAGTTTTGTACCTTCTAGTTATATGTTTGCCTTAATTAGCTGAGGTTGATGTGAAACGTAAGTTCATAGAGTTGATATTGAGTATCTGCTATGGAGAGCTTGATTACGTAAATGTATCTGGGTGATGACTAGCTTGACAATTCGGATATGTACATGTATTTAAAGGGTCATGAGCGGAAGTAAAATTAAGGAGTATGTTGAATTGATAGATTTTGCACTGTTTTGAAGTTTTCGTGAATTAATTTTTTGCAGTCACTTTTGGGGTCATTATTCATATTCATATTGATCCATTGTTTGAGTAGTTGGTTGTTAGAATTAATTTTTATAGTTTTTGTTCTTAATATTTTGCTTGAGGACAAGCAAAGATTTAAGTTTGGGGGTATTTGATGAGTGAGTTTTATACCTACGAATTGAGTATTTTTGGGTTAATAAAATTGTAAGTTTTCAAGTATTTTATGTTACTTTTTATTTGTTTTGTGTGTTTTGATGTTATTTATAGGGTTCATCATTTGGAAGGAAACAAGGTCAATTTGGAGTCTAAGTGTTGGATTTTTTAAGACTAAGCAACAATGCAAGCTTTAGGTTTAAAAGGGAACAATGCCTAATCAGCGCCAAGGAGCCTAAAAAAGCAGTAACTCAGCGCCCCATGTGCTGGTTTTAAGCCCCTAGGAGCTTGTGTTGGTTTTGGAACGTGAATTTTGACTTATTTTTGACCCGAAATTGAACTCTAAGGCTGCATATACGCTAGGGTTTGAGTTGAAAAAGTGATATACTCATTTTGGGGGCTACTAACATGAGAAAAGATCAAGGATTGATAAAAAATTGAAGATAAGAATCAAAGGAAGCGACGCGAAGAAGATCGGGATTGAAAGCTAGAGAGAGATTGAAGACTGCAACTAAGTTTTCATTCTTTTCTTTTATTTTTACTTTTTGATTTTCTGAAATGTTGTTTCATTTTATAATGATGTTTTTCAATTACATTATGAACTAAGTTTTTATTAAGATTGCAACGGAACTTAATGTTTAGCTAAATTAGTCTACTCTTGTTTCTAGTTCTTGTTGATTATATATACGTTGTTTGTCATATTTTATGCTTAACATAATTGTTTGACCATCAATTAATTTGATAACCTAGATGAAATTGGGAGATAAATTCTAGATTTAGATCGAAATATAATGACATGCGTATAGTTAATTCTTATTAGGATTGAATAGCTGGGTATATGTATATGATAAAAATATAGTTATATGCCGTGTGTAACTTTTCTAAGAGTTTGAACTTAATAAATCTAGTCCAATTTATTTTGCATAGGAATATAGTAATTTAATTGGAAAAGATATTTTTAGCTGACTATCAGAAGATGTTGATAAATAATTTTGAGTTCTCAGTTAACAACTTATTTTGATCAATTAACTGGAAAGAGAGTAGAAAGATTTATACGAAGCATTAGGGGGAATTATAATCTTAAATTTTTTTATCTGGTAAATTTAATCCTTGATTATTAAATTTAGGTTTAATTTTAAAATAGTGAATTCACAGTTTAATTCCAATTGTTTAAATAAAATCGAATTGATACAAAGTTAGTACTTGTAAGTTATTAACAATAATTCTCCGTGAGAATAACACTCTATTTATCACTTTATTACTTATTGATCGTGTATACTTGAACGTAAATTGTCAATACCAAATTCGGATAACAAATTTTTGGTTAATTGCTAATTAGGCTCACACCAGTTTAGATTCACCTCGCTAGTGACTAAATTAACCCCATTCACATGTTAAATTTAAGGAAAATGTTATGCAATACAAATGAAACTAAAAAAAATACAATCCAAAAGTATATCATCATTTGAACGAGGGTTTGATGAGTGGTTTGTATTAAAAAAAATTAATATGACCCAATCATTCAAGGAATTTAAGTTGCAATTTTTTGAATTTTCTTTGAGTTGCAACTTAGTGTAGCATTACTCAAATTAAATTGCAACTTTTTGGATTTCATTTAAATTGTATTATATTACTCTAAATTTAATAATTATCAGCTTCTGTACATATCAATCATAAACTATTCTCAACCTATATGTCTTTTCCTATATATTATTTGGTGACTGTCCATCTCATAAAACCCACACAAACAAACAATGCCCATCTCACAAAATCCACACAAACAAACCCATTTGTTTATCAATAATATACTAAGAAACCATTTCTCGATATCTCAATCCAAAATGTTTCTATTACATAAAACATTTGTTTGCAGCTAGTGAAAAAATCAGAAACCCGACAATATTTATTTATTTTTTAGTACAAAAAAAATTATCATATTTGTAAATGTTTTACTACTGTTATAGATATTTTTATTATTATTGTGATAATTATTTTATCATTTTTTTGTACTATAAATAACTTTCCGAAGCACAGTGATAATTTATAAAAAAAGCGCACATCTCTAGTTCTTGCCCAAATTTGAGTAAAAAAAAGAGAAGAGAAACTAAAATTTAATGGTTTGTTTGGTGCGTAAAATTTAAAAGCAAATAGATGAAAAAATGGAAAGAGTAAATTTGCTATTCGTAAAAGAAAGCAAGAGTTTTTCCATTATTTATGTTTGATAACGATGGTGGAAAAATGGAAGAAATAATTTCATTATTATTTTATTTGGCTTGAAAAAATTAAAGAAATATTATTGCTAATGAAATACCAAAGATATCAGAATAGAATATGAATAATATATTGACTTGTAACATAGAACTCCTAAGGATTAAATGGTAATTAGCCATTAAGATGTGGACTCCATGTCATGCCCATGCCCTTTTGGCCATTTGTCGCTGTTTTAGGTCTTCCCGCCAATTTTTTCTTTGTCTTTATCTTTTCTATTTAATTAAATAATAAAAAATTATAGTTTTCATCTATCCACTCTTCATAAAAGAAGTGAAACTCAAATTTAAGACAAACTTAACTTTAAGATAATCTACGATCAGACTTCTAGAGATTTATCATTTAATCACTCAGACTCATAAATATTTAAAATATTATACACAGATCCTCTGAGTTTTGTATACGCATAACACGTAGGCCGCTATAAATATATCCGTTAATAAATTATATTTAGGCCCTCTAAAGTTTGTACGTATATAATACTTAGACTCTTTAGGTTTAAAATATTATACTTAGACTAAAAATATTCCAATCAAATATAAAATATCAAATTATTTAAATTTTACAATCAAAATTCATGTTTTATTTTATCATTTATTGAAATAAAATTAAAATTAAAAATTTAATTTTTTTCTTAAAAAATCATAATTAGTATATAATTATACTATTT
>JAHQCQ010028113.1:0-12658 GCA_023539305.1 Ilex asprella | reverse complement strand
AAGTGTTGATTTTATGTTTTTATTTTAAAAGCATGTTTACACACAAACGATCATGATTTGGACGCCGGTGAACATAATTTGGGGTTGTTGATTCTGTCTTTTAACAAAAATAGAGTTATTAAATTTGTTTATAAAAAAATATCATAAATTGGTAAATAAGTTTTAAAATACTGTATTTTGGTATAGTTGTTTTAATAGAATTGTACTTTGGTAAATAACTCTACAAAAGCATATGACTAGGATATTGTTATGGGTAATGTACCGAATTTGATTATGACCTTTAATTTTAATTTAAATGATTTATAATTGATAATTAATTGGATGAAAAGTGGGATATAGTACCGAAAATTATTTGTTGGAACAAAATTATCCGACTTCAGTGCCTAATGCTGATAGAAATCAGGTGACCAAAAAAGAAAGGAAAAAAAATAGAAACTTCGTTTGAGTTATAATTGACATATTGTCTTAATTTTAGGTTTACTGTAATTCTCCAGTGGCTTGTCTGCAATGACATCAATTTCTGCTTTATTTTGACATATTGCCCGTTTTATTAGAGAAAACAGTGCTGTGAAAATAATTGATTTTTAGTAACCATGACCGACTGTCCATGCTTGGTCATACGTTTTTGGACATTGAAGCATGGCTCTAAATAAACATACACTGCTTTGTATCTATACAAGTAATAGGAACGGTGTAATAGTCGCGGGGACATACTTAACGTTATGTAACAAAGATAAAAACTGGTGTCGTGTTTTTTTAGAAAAACAAAAAAAAAAATCAAATATCCTTCAACATTTAGATATATGAAAAGATAAATCCAAAATCATCTATATAATAAAGTACAATACAATTTAAATCTTAAAAGATAAACAAAAAGACTTTTATTTTTTACGGTTTAGACCATTTTAAATTTATTTTAAAGTTAATCTAACGGCTAATATTAACTCCTTAAATTTAATAGGAAAATATGTTTCTTAAAGGTGTGTTTTTCGTAAATTTTTCAAAAGAATTTCTCATAAGTACTTAAAAAAAATATTTTTTGGAACCGCCTCACTACTACCACCGTTGTCGCCATCCTACCACCACCGTCACCATCGCCGTCATCACCACCGTCACCCCACCACCACCAATATCGCCCCCATCCTACCACCACTTTCACCACCAATGCCCCACCATAACCACTGCCACCCCACCATCACTGTTACCACCACTCTACCACCTTCCCTTTGCCCAACTCCTATCACCATCACCACTATCGTTACCGCTACCACCGCCAGACCACTATCACCAATACCACCACTATCGTTGTCATCCCACCACCATCTCTACCACAACCACCACAACCATTATCCCCACCACCACTCGTCACTCATCATTAATTGCTACCACCGTCCCCCAATGCCACCACCTGTCACCTTCATCATTTCATTCTTATTTTTATTACCATAACCACCATTATCCCACCACTACCGTCGCCAGCTGCCACCATCCGTTGTCCACAACCACCCCACCATCGTTGCTGCCTCATCACCACCACTACCAACTTTCATCACCGTTGTCCACTATCATCACTATTGCCACCACCACCACTACCGGTACTTAAATTTATTTTCTCTTTCTTCTATTTTTGTAATTTAATTTTGAATATAAATACAAATATATTTTTTGTTGACCATTTTTTTATTACTTTGTGCCTTCAGGTACAAGAAATAACTAGTGATTGAAACTGTTTAGGAATTTGACATGTTAAATGAACTTATGTTTTTTATTAGGTTTAATAGAATTTTTGGTCTCTAAAGTATATATTTTTTATTAGTTTAGTCATCATTGTATTAATTTAGTCCCTAAAGTTTTCAAATTGTGTCATTCTGGTCCATTCATAGACGGACTGTTAAATTTTTGACGGAATGATCACATATTGGTCACTTCCGTTAAAAAATTTGACAGATTATCTGATTAGGGATCAAATTGACACAAAATGAATACTTTAGGGACCAAATTAACAAAATTAATATAATAAAAACTAAACTAACAAAAAATGTATACTTTAAGGACCAAAAGTGTTATTAAACCTATTTATTTAGTCGCTAATATAAATAAAACTTTCTCATTTTCTCTACTTTTATGGGTATAGTTTAAATTTTTAAATTGTTTTTATATTGAAGGATGAGTTTTTTATTGAAAGTAGAAAAAAAAAATAAGGGAAAAGGTGATTATTTCATACCCAGAAAAAAATGGCTTTTTACACCACACACTGCTATCCAAGAATACTCACAAGTCAACACACACGGGAGTGGAAGTATACGTAAAAGGTACACTAAAGAGGCAACGTACAAAGGCGTAAATGTCTGGACACTTGTATTTTAGCTTAGCATATCAAATCGGAGCAGCTAGCTTGTACAATTCCAGGATAATATTCTTACAATCTGTTAAGTACAACCTACATATATATCAAACACATAAATAGACCAAATATGGGCATTAGTAAAGCTAATGGTGGAACAAATTAATAGCATCATCATCGTATAACAAATATGGAGACATAAGCCCTCCCTCTCTTGAAGGTGATGAGTAATAATTTTGGTAGTAGAATGTGTCTTCCAAAAACGGTTCACTCCAGAAATTTCCAAGCGGTCCAGCGAACGATTCCAGTGAACTGATGGCCATGCCATCTTCTGCATCCCAGTTGGTGCTTCTTAAATTTGTAGACATAGAGCTTGAGAAAATATGGAGAGATATAGTATCAGAAGAAACATCACTTTCATGTGCCTGTTCTATGTTTTGGTCGTTGGCTTTACTGTTTGAAGTTTCTTCAAATTGCTCTTTCTGATTTGGTTGAGGTTTGAAGGATAAATCTGATTGAGCAGTCACCTCTGATGTTGGATTTGATTTCCCACGTTTCTTAATATAGGTGTGCCAGAAATTTTTTATTTCGTTGTCTGTTCTTCCTGGTAAATGTGCAGCAATGGCTGACCATCTGTAATTAAAAGAAACAACATAAGTTAACTTACATCAGTAATAAGTGAAAAAACGCAAGTTAACTTGTTTTTGATCTTTGTTGGAGTATCTTATATTCCCCGAAATTATACTCATCTACTTTGTAAACAGAAAATATCATTGTACTATGCTCAATGATGAATTTGATTGTTAAAAAGTAAAACCATGATGCAAAAATGGTATATAATAAGAAGCTTGTGTTGATCAACATATTTGTATTGCTTCTAAATTTAAGGTTGAAACCAGAAAGATTTTAATCCGTACTTGTTTCCAAGCTCCTCGTGTAATTTCATAATCATATGCTCTTCTTCTTTGCTGTAGTTCCCGCGTTTCACATCTGGTCGCAGGTAATTCATCCATCGCAATCTACAACTCTTCCCACATCGAGAAAGACCTAAGAAATATATAACCAAATTAGATTCCATAAAAATGAAGAATGCTACTAAATCTCACAACTCTTAACTTCAACGCACCAGTTTTTGCAGAGTGAACGAGGAAGAACAAGAACAAGAACAAGATGATGGTCATGACGAGGAAGGAAATGGGGGAAAGTAGTTTATACCTGCAAACTTGGGGAGTTGACGCCAGTTCCAATGGCCATATTTTTGTATATAAGCTCTCAGCTTATTATCTTCTTCCTCGCTCCACGAACCTCTCTTCAATCCATTCTTGTCAGAGGAAGGAGTTCTCACCATTTTCTGAGACTGTTTCTTTCTTCTTCTTCTCTCTTACTAGATAGCTCACCTAATGCTTTCAAGGAAAACTTTTGGAGAGCTCAGTCTTATATATATACTATCATGTCCTGACAAATCAAAACGTGTATGAAGTTGAAGAAATGAATTGTTAATCTTTGAAGCCTATTTTAAAACGTGGGTCCATGTGAGAAGGTGCCATGAAAATGGCTTCCGCTGCTTTTATGAATTGTTAATCTTTGAAGCCTATTTAAAAACTTGGGTCCATGTGAGAAGGTGCCATGAAAATGGCTTCAGCTGCTTTTATTAAAGATGCTGAAGGAACAAGGTGAGTTCCTTCGATTGTACACACATGAAATCAAGGAAAGTGGGGCAGGTGCTCTTACCAAGGGCTAAAACCTTATAAAAAATTAATGATGTTTCTATTAAACCTGGTAAAACATTATTAAATAGAAAATATTATATATCTTAAATTTGTAACTTAAATTTACATCCCAAATGAAAGAGATCGTTGGATGAGTGGGTTCCATTAATTTTTTTTAAATAACACCCATTGATCCAATGATCCCTTTAATTTAAAATATAAATTTGAGATACATAACATTACTCTTATTGAACTGTAACGGTTGATTAGATAAAAATGACTTCGAAGACTCTATGTTGACTAAAAGGTATCCGTGACGACTCAGCTAATCAGTTGCTTCAGACTCGTGACTGGACAAAGCATGGAACGATACCAGATACTCACACTCATTCAATTGAATGATCCAAATCAAAAAAATTATGTTTTACAATGTCATAACCCAATTTCTCAATTTCTAGGAAAAAAAAAGTGACCTTTCAGTACAAATCATGATGTATATTTTTTTTCCTCCAGATAAAAGATGGGATAAGATGTTTACCTATACCAAAAGATCAGTCATTGAGCTTTAGGCCACTATTTTTATGTTTTTGGTTCAATAATCATGGATGTTTGAATCAATTTATATGTATTTCGATTAATCTCTTTTTCGGTCTGA
This sequence comes from Ilex asprella, assembly GCA_023539305.1. Taxonomy (NCBI): domain Eukaryota; kingdom Viridiplantae; phylum Streptophyta; class Magnoliopsida; order Aquifoliales; family Aquifoliaceae; genus Ilex; species Ilex asprella. The sequence continues at coordinate 7,950 of JAHQCQ010028113.1, read as the reverse complement.
TCAAAATTAGGTCATCCACATCGTAATTAGGATATTTATAAGAAATAAATCACTCATAACTTGACCCCAAAGAATTGTCAATATTCAAACTCAAGACATTTAAATTTAAAATTCGTCACTGTTACTATTTGAATTACCCTCCAGTCACCACCGAGCAATAATGAAGGATCACAGAATTGGAGAGATGATTCCCAGGGCTGGCCCAATAGTAAGGCCGAATAAGTGGGCGCTTTAGGCCCCATATAAAAAGAAGGTCTCATTTTTTTATAAATCTTCAGTATGATTTAAACAAAAAATTTAAACTCATATAAATTAAATCCAAACAAAAAAGTTCTAGGTAGTTTAAAGTAACAAAAGATTCTTATTCTCTTAACAAAATTGGGTGATTTGTGGCATACCATTAATTACTTTCTACAACGGGTCAAAAGAGTCAATCACATCAATTAAACATTCTCTTGTGTGTGTCTCTTTGTTAATATTTCAATCTCTCTCTCTCTCACACACACACAGTGTTAATTTTTTTTCATCTAAAAACAAAATAAATAATTCTCTATTGGCTTGTGACCACCTTTCTAAATCACACAAGTAACGTCACCGAATTAGCCCTAGTATATTATTTGATACTCACACTCTCTTTTTCAATTTTATTTTGTACAAAATATAGTGTCAATTCACTTATTCATTTGTTTTATAGGTGATATTAAAGAAAAATCACATTATAATATTCTAAGTTTTAGGAACACTAGTGATAAAATTAAGTTTTGTTATTTTATAATTTTATTTTTATTAAGTTTTTTTCTTATAGAGAGAACTTCATTGATTTATAAAAAAAATTGGATTGTCAATTATCTATGGCTACTAAAAAATAACATTTTAGATATGAGGAACTTAAAAAAGAGAGAAAAACTAATTGAATCATAAAACAAAAAATACCTTGATAAATTTATTATTAGTAATAAAAAATATAACAGAAGACTTAGGTGAAACTTCTAAAATGAACAAGTGATAGTTCTTAAAAAAATAGAAGATATTACAATTATACACCAAAAAAATAATAAATAACTTTTTTATTATTATGATAAAATAAGAATTTAAAAAAAATAAAACAAATAAAAATTGAATAAAAATTTTTATATTAATAATAAAGAATAAAAAAAGCCCCTTTTAGAATCTTGGCTTTAGGCTTCAAAAAGAGCTCGGGCCTGCCCGAATGATCCCTCCTTGTAATTCAAAGTTATCTAGTTAGGGTAGATCTAAACTGGTCCAATATGTATCATATTAATGACTAGTCTCATTCGACTTTAAAATTTTAAATTCGGTGCATTCTTTCTTGGAGTTCGACCCGTAAATCAATCAAAAACAATTAGAGGTTTTGTTGTAAGCACTAAAGGGATCGATAAATTCTGATCATTAACTGACAATTAGATTTAGGCACGTGGCAGGTTGTATGTGTTGAAAATAGTTATTTGGAACTACTATACTACAACCGAGTAGATATCTAGACTATCCCGGTAGAGCTAAAATTGGTCCGACCTAACAAAAGATATAACTCGGCCGAACAGATAGCTAAGCTATTTGGGCTGAGCTAAAGTTAGTTTATCTGAGCAGAGCAAGTAGCTAGACTATCCGGGCCGAGCTAAAATTGGTCCAACCTAACAAATGATAAAACTTGGCCGAACAAATAGCTAGGTTGTCCCGGCCGAGTAGAGGATAAGATCCGAGCGAGCTGTCATCAAATAGCAACCAAGTTGATCAGAAAGCTCGGAAAGGAAGGATTGAACTCGGTGCTTGTCACGACCGAACTGTTACGACCAAATTATTTAAACAGTAAACGTGGTGCTAAAAAGATACTTATAACTCAGACATTCTAGTTAAGCGAATGATCTTAGTTATAGGCCAAGGGAACTGTCAAAGATATTTCAGCAACTTCTCAAACAGAATCGCTTAATTGAAGGGAGGTGTGTCAGCTTGAATCAAAAATCATGGAATTGAACATGAGACTATAAAAAGCAATAGGACCCAATGCGAAAGATACGCTGAATTCTCCTTGTCTTCCTGTAAATTATTCAGTACCATTTACTGACTTAAGCATCATAGTGCCTTCGATCAAAACACTTCGATCTTAGGTAGTTTGTTCGTTTTGTAGGTGAGAGAAGACTAGGAAATCAAGTTGAGAAACACATCAATCTTTCAATTCCTGTAGGAGGTACTCTCAATTTTTTGCCTCTTACAACAACAATGACAGATTAATAAATATTTCAGTGGATTTTATTACATTTAAATGAAGTGGACGATGAAAATAAATATATCGTTCATAATAATTATTGTTAGAATCTAATAATTTACATTACCAATTTTTATTTTTGAGAAAGTATCGAATATGATACATGTACATGTCACATACAGAACATATGCTATTTTGGACTCATTTTTTCTCTTTATGACGTGGAATATTCAATGGACCCGTTATTCTAACCATCTATATTAATTTGTAGTTTCCAACATTAAAGAAGTTGTTAGTGAGGTAACCTACCGTGTGCCTACGTATATGGGATTTTCGCGCTTCAGACAAGTTTAATGAGAAAACCAACGCGAGCAGAAGGAGATAGGCTTATTCCATTCAAGAATTCTTACTGTGACGTTACATTGACCAAATTTTAAGACTAAATTTGAAGTCCAAATGACATGACAACATATTATTTGAAGTTTCTATTGGGACCCAAATGACATGGCACCAAATAAAAAAATCTAACTCAGCTGCCATGTCATTTGGTCTCCAAATTTAGTCCTAAAATTTGGCCAATGTAACATTACTCGAATTCTTAAATTGATTACCCAACAAATTTTACATCACGACAATCAGAGAGTTTGAGTCAAATTTCAACATGCTTCCTATTAACTACTCCCTCCATTCCTAAATATGTGACGTTTGAGGTTTTTGTATAGGGATTAAGGAAGCTATTAAATAGTTCTAATATGAGTAAAAAATAATTTCACAAGACTAAAATACCCTTATTCAATAAATATTCTTTCTCTCCCAGCTCTCACACTATTCCTTATCTTTCTTTTGTGTTCACGTTGAAAATTTTCTTCCGCCAAAAATTGAATCCTAAATTTATGCATATTCTGATTTCCCACCAAAATCAATTTTTAATCTAAAATTATGAATATTTTGATTTTTCACCAAAAATTGATTTATAAAATGAGTACTGATCTTTGAAGGTTAAAATATGGCTACAAGGCAAAAGAAATCAAATGTCTTCAACTGAAATAGATCTAAATGTGGATGTAGCAGATCAAGAGGAAGCACAAAAAACTTTTTTGCCAGATCTAATGAGCCATGCCTAGAAGATGATATACAAGTGGAATTGGGAATGCATAACTTACAAGGATCAAACTTGAATACTGGTATCAAAATTTTATTTTATTTCGGTCAAATCTTATTTTTTCTTTTTATTTGACTTTCCTGGAGGACCTTTTTTCTTCATTTTTCTTTGTTTATTATGCTTTGGCTGCACTACTATGACGTGCATATATGTTTCATTGTGAATTGCTTACCTTTTCCATTGACTTTTTTGTCTCTTTTTTTCTCTTGTCTATTTGATTCGACTTCCATCACGTGTAATTTATGTATTGTTCCAGTTACAAATGTTTAACTGTGTAAAACCAAGTGGATGTATGCTTACTTTGTGTGTTTATATTCGCCATAGTTCATAATCTTACATTCTTTCTATTTTCGTATTTTGTATGTTTATAAATTTGTCGAACAGAAGAAAATACAAATGTGGAACTTACACAAACACAAAGTCACATTAGGAAATTAAAAACTTTGTGCAATGATGAACACTGAGCCATATATGATATGCTGCTACAGAAGAGAGTTGATGTAAAATTGAAAAAATGGGTTACAAAAATAGTGGCATCACAATTTTCAGTTTCTATCCGTACAATTCAACTCATTTGGAAACAATCAAAAAGCAATGGTATACTTGTTGATGTGTCTTATCCGAAGACAAGAAATTGTGGTCGTAAAAGAGTTCAGCCTGACTTGACTAAAATGACTGAGATTCCCTTACATCAACGGACAACTCTTCAATCTTTATCTTGCGCCATGAATGTGAGAAAGGCCACATTATTCAAGCTTTTAAAGTCAGGAGCTATACAACGTAATTCGAATGCTATAAAGCCTTATCTAAAAGAAAAAAAACAAAATATCTCGATTGCAATTTTGCATATCAATGCTTGATGAAAGTAGCATACCACACGATCCAGTTTTCATGGGGATGTATCACATTCTCATATTGATGAGAAGTGGGTCTACATGACAAAGAAATTTGAGAATTACTACTTTCTGCCAAGTGAAGAAGATCCAATACGCACTTGTAGAAGCAAAATTTTCATTAGAAAAGTGATGTTTTTAGTTGCTTTAGCTTGTCCAAGGTTTGATGCACAAGGAAATGAGCTTTTTTCTGGAAAAATTGGTGTATTTGCTTTTGTCACACAAGAGCCAGCCAAAGGGACTAGTGTGAATAGAGTTGTAGGCATACTAGAAGCCATGCCGATAACTTCAGTCAAAAGGGAAGTTATACGATCATACTTAATTGAAAAAGTCCTACCTGCTATCAAGGAAAAATGTCCAAGAGAGGACATAAGATATCCAATATTTATTCAACAAGACAATGCAAGAACACTCATTGATCAAAATGATGATGAATTTTGTTGAGCAGCTACACAAGATGGATTTGATATTCGTTTGATGTGTCAACCTGCAAACTCTCCTGATTTGAATGTTTTAGATCTTGGGTTTTTTTGTGCAATTCAATCCTTGCAGTATAAGGAGTCACCTACAACTGTTGATGAGCTTGTTAATGCCGTTGTGAAGTCATTTGAAACTTTTCCTACAATGAAGTATAATCGTATATTCTTAACATTGCAATTGTGCACTGTAGAAATCACGAGAGCAAAAGGTTCCCATAAATACAAGATACCTCATATTAATAAAGAAATGCTAGAGAGTGAAGACCGGCTTCCTACTCAAATGAAATGCAATCTTGCATTGGTAGAAGAAGTTCTAAATTATTTAAGTTAAATTTTGCAAATCTGCCAGTGTAGAGGAGTGGAGGGAAGGTTGTGTGTGCCCAACAAGTTTCAGACTTGTTTATTCCATGAAGTTGCTTCAGTTAGACTTGTTAAAGTTCCTTCAAGGTTAACTGAAGTCAATATAGTGTGGGGTTTTATGTATGAAAGCACAAGTGGTAATATTTGTTATAGCTGTGAACAATTTTTTTGATTAATCTGGCCATTTTGTTGTTTGTTTACTTCTAATTCAATGCTATTCCTTATAAGCTCAACAAGGGAATTAGCAAGTTACAGTTTGAATATGACATGACATCTTGAGACCAAAGCTTCTCAGTAATTAATCTATATTAATGCATGATTTAATTAAGTTAATATGTCAATTGTATTAGTTAAACAAAGTTAAATTAATCAAAATTGACCTATTAAGGTTAGTGTGTGAATTAGGGATAATGCATTAATTGTTGTTCTTTTCAAGGTTTTATGCGTCAAAGCTATAAACTACCGGGGAGCCAAAACTATAAATTCTAAGATGATAATTATTAAATCTCTAAACAAAAAGAGATTAAAGTAATCCAAATGTCGTCTTTTGGAAGCTTGTGAATGACAACTTTTGGAAGCTTGTGAATGACAACATTTGAAAACTTGTGAATGTCATCCCTTGGGCTTGTAAATGGTATCTTTGGGGTTTGTAAATGTTATCCCTTAGGGTTTGTAAAGGCTTTGCCTATAAATGTCACCCCTTTGTGGCTTGTAAAAAAGAAGTTTTTGCTAGAGTTCTTGGTTGTGGACATCCCTCCAAGTTGTTATTGCTTGCCTTGTATGCTTACTAATTTTTCTCTTGGTTGTGGAAAACCCTCAAAGTTTGTATTACTTTTTTGTATTGTTACTTTCTTTTATGATATTATCATCTCTTGGTTGTGGAATACCCGTCAAGTAGTATTGCTTTCTTTTATTGTGTTATTATCTCTTGGTTGTGGAATACCTGTCAATTAATTATTGCTTTCTTTTAATTTAAGTCTTGTTTTATTTTACTTCCATTGTTGGAGCTTTTTTCTTCCCTTAGAGGAGTGAAACTCTTCCATTTTTCTAGAGTTTCACCGAAGCCGTGAAGGGTGGAACGTGATTCACTCATTTTTTATCGAAGATCGTTTATATTGATGCATTTCATTTATACTTAGTTCTAACTTTTATTTCTTCATAATGTTTTCCCGTTTAATTGTTGTTTCTCTTTCAAGAATGAGTAACTAAGCTTTTATTTGGCTAATCCAAGGGAGACCTCCTCTTGAGTTTGTCATTTCAGCTCGTTGTCTTTCCTCCTCTCGGTGTACGATGGTTCGATTTGACTGGATTGAGAGTAGATGTGGTTGTGAGTCTTTGATATCTCGTAGGCCTGGTCACGGGTTATGCTTGAATCCTCATCATTTCGTCCCTAGCTTCCCACGAATCAATCGTTTATCTATGCACCAGTAGAGGAAGGTTTCAAGTTGAATTGAGATTTCCATTGGAATGACCTCTTTGGATTAGCCAACACTTGTTTTCATTTCATTATCACAACTCAATCCACCACCAAATTCCAAAACTAAATGATTTTACATTTTTCTTTAATAAAAATCACTTTCATAATGGTTCACTTCCTTCCCCGAGGAGACGATCTTAGAATACTTTTCCAAGTAAAACACAATACTCAAAAGACTCTTTGCGCTTGAGGAGCACTTTTGTTCACACACACACACACACATATTTCATTCATCCCATTCCATTTTCTCCTTGCCTTTTCTTTTGATATCGTCCCAAGGGAGAGTGACACTCCTATTCACACATACATCATATATACATTGTGGGAGATGTAAGTAAGTTAGGAATAACAAGGAAATATCTCAATCACTCAGCTACAAAATTTATTTGGGTAGGCAATGTTTCTTCCATGTTGGCATCATTGATGAAGAGCTAAAACATGTTTTGTAGAGCAACAAAGAAAAAATAAACCTACAGGTTCAAGGATAAAAAATCAAACTCCATACATGATATTCCTAGTAAAAGTTGGGAAGATAAATTATTAACATGATTCTAACCAATTGTTGGAGTTATTTTTCTTGAAAAGTTTCTTCTCCTTCATCAGGAAACTTGTTCAAATCAAATTCATCGGGTAGCTTGTTCAAATCAAATCCGTGATATGCAAATCCATTGAAGGAGAAATCTAGTGCACCTTTCTTCTTTTTTGGAGAATCCAAATCCACGGAGTCTTCACCTCCTGCCATTTTTTTCTTTTTAGAGAGATGCAAAAGCATTGGCAATATCACATATATATTGCATATTAAGATTGCCACTGTTATGAATATGTATTGGGAAGGAAAGGAATATGGAAGACACTTACCCTACACCTAATTTGATGCATTGAAAAGTTAAAAAAACTAATTATTGTGTGCAGTTATTAAGCACTTATTGAAAAACAGGGATAAGGGTAAATTTGGAAGAAAAATATTACTTTTGCTTTGGTTTCATTAAATGTCAGATATTATGGAATAAAAAATTTGTGTATAACGTCACATATTTAGGAATGGAGGGAATATATAATATTGGCATGATTGAATAGTTGACGAATTGTATTACCCTTCCAAAAAAAAGTTCACTAAAATATTTATTTTATTAAGATGAACGGTTGAATCGGTGGGACCTATTAATTTTTTTTATAAAACACGCTTATCCCACTATTCACATTTATTTGATAGATATTTTGTAATTTTATTTTGATAAAAACATCATTCCCACGGGAAGCCCAACAAGAATATCAAAATTGACATGTGGCAGAAGGAGATAGGCTTGGAAGGTTGTACATTAATTAAGAAGACTAATGGTCCGTTTGGTAAGGTG
>JAHQCQ010028112.1:0-12658 GCA_023539305.1 Ilex asprella | reverse complement strand
TCATCCCAGTTTAAATTCAAGATATTTTTATATGAAATTTCTTTAAACTGTAATAAAATTTTAGAATTTTTATTTTTGAGGTCACTCGACACCTGTCGTCTCAAAAAACGTAAAAAATTTGACTATCTCAATATTCGACGAAAATTGTCTGCGTAACTAGATTTCGTGAGACGAATCCAATCGTGAGGTCCGTTTCATCATCTGAGCTCTAGAGAAATATGGGTTTTCAACATGCACTATATTGGTAAATTACCGTTTTGCCCTTTTTCATAAAAAATTCAAAATTTTCTTGGTTTTACATTCTTTCCCCTTAAAATAATTTCGTCCCCAAAATTCACACACTCATGCACACTTAATCGCATGCATATGCAACAATTAATAGAGTACTTATGATTACAATTATGTACTTCCATCCTCGAACAAGAACGGATAAGTAGTACTTATAGTGTCCTTATGTTCCCATGTCGCTTCCTTCACACCTCGGTGCTGCCACGACACTTTCACTAGCCTTATTGTCTTGTCTCGTAAAACCTGCTCCCGGCTATCCATGATACACCCTGGTCCCTCAAGGTCTGGAGAACAACCTTCAAGTGACCCTCATGCTCCTTTTTGGACTTGGAGTAGATCAGAATGTCATCAACAAAGACCACGACAAACTGATCTTGATAGGGTTAGAACACCCTATGCATGAGATCCATGAATGTCGTCGGGGCATTCATTATTCCAAAAGGCATAACCGTGAACTCGAAATACTCATACCACGTCTTAAACGCTGTCTTAGGGATATCTATCTCCCTAATCCTCAACTGATGGTATCCCGTGCGTATATCTATGTGGGAGTTAACCCGCGCCCCTCTCAGTTGATCAAACAAGTCATTAATCCTCGACAAAGGGTATCTATTCTTGATAGTAATCCTATTCAACTGTCTGTAGTCTCTACATAGCTGAAGGGTCTTGTCCTTCTTCTTGGCAAACAACACCGGAGCGCCCCATGAGGTACTTGGTCTAATGAAACTCTTGTCCATCAATTCTTGCAATTGGACCTTGAGTTCTTGCAACTCTGCATGTGTCATTCTATGCGGAGTCATAGAAGTGGGCGATGTATCGGGTTGTAACTTAATAGTGAAGTCTACATCCCTATGTGGAGGTAATCCTGATTGTTCGTCCGGAAAAACATCTTCATACTCACAAATCACCCGAGTTAGACTTAACTCTTGTCTCGCCTCGTCCTCTAGGGTGAGACTTGCTAGTCAGCCCATCAACTGCCCGTGCTAACGGGAATCATACACTACCTGTGGTAAAACATCGTGTTTCTCCCCCTAAAATTAAAAACGAACATCATCCGGTGTGTAAGCGATGACTCTCTTCCGATTACAATCAATAACGACTCGATGTGCCACCAACTAATTCATCCCAAGGATGACATCAAACTCTAACATGTTTATGACCCTAAGGTCCACTGTGAGTAGAATCTCCGAGATCTCTATCTCACAACCCGACATATCTGGTCAATCCACACCTAGCCCCTAAGGTTGACTTTTCTCATAAGGACTCCTTTAGGGGTACGATTTCTAAATCTATTTCATGCACAAAATGTGAAAAATAATTGTATATGACACACCCAAATCAAATGACACATGTGCTCATAAACAGGGAAGTAAGAAATGTACCATGGGTTGCCGACTGATCCATCGGCTCATTCTACGGTGCAACGTTGAAGACCGTATCTTGTGTCCCTGGTGTTGCTGCTTGAAAGCCTTGTCCCTGGTCTTGGCCCACATCCTGGCTCATCCAGCCTGATTGCAGAGTGTTTGCACGTGAAGTACTAGTGGCTTGGACAACACCTTGTAATTGGAACAAATCTCCCTGGTCCATAATGGGACAGGGAGGAACAACATGTGTTTGTGTGAGTCTCACTAACGACTGGGATTGAGACATCTCTGAACTCCATGAGCTTTGCCTAGGGGGACAATTTGCCTCACATGGCCTGGCTGTCGACAATAGAAACATGTCCTCTGGCCTCCTAGAAATGCCCCCTTGAATTTCTTCCCTCCTTGGGACAAACGACTCTAGGCTTGGCCCTGCCCCTGTGATCCCCGTGGGCTGGATGTCCACTGGTTTTTCCCTGAATGTGGGTGGCCCATGGAACTTAAACTCCTTTGGATGGCTTGAGCCCCTTGGCTCATATTGGCGCTTGCTTGTGCTAGGTTAGCAGCCATTGTACCCATAGCCTCTATAACGACTTGTTGGTCAAAAGCCAGTGGTTGTTCCGCCCACTATCTCGGACGCGTCTTCTTCCTTTATTTGCCATCTACACACATGTCAAATAGCAACAGAGTACTAACTTAGTATCCCAAGATAGGGATCAAGTTCAAACTTTGAGATTTCTCTCCTTGTCGCACTAGAAGTGCATGTGCCACTCACTAGTAACAATTTGTGCGGAGAGCTCTACCCAAAAACACAACCTGTCCAATCATAAAAATTGACCACACTGGGTCCATTTACGAGTAAACATTGACCACACCGGGTCCATTTATCTATACTCATATAACAACATGCAATGTTATATTTAAAGTAGTCTATATGAGTTAGATTACAATTCTTATAAATATATTACATGCCTAAAAACTAACTTAACAAATATTTTACAAAATCATAGTTTTTCACAATAGTTTTACTAACGTGAATTAAAAGCCACAAGTCGGATTTTCTTCATCATTGAGGCCCCAAATACGAGTCTTACACTGGTGTATAACCCGTACTTAAAATGTTTTCTCATAAAAGATGAGTCACGCTCAATAGGGTATCTCCTAAAGAGGCCACTCAGCAACCTAAGTGTATATGAAATATTCACATGCAGCATTCAACAAACAACAATCATTCCTATCAAGAATATGAAAATCAATGTTGGAAATCACTATGTCATACCATGAAATAAGATGAGATTTATTCATGCACTTTAACCTGAGTCCTCTCTGGCTCCCATAACACAATACAATGTCAATGTGTATAAATCTGTCATTGATGATATACATCCAATGATCTTTTTAAAATAAACCACATGTCTTTGTTATACAACAAAATCACGTGTCTCCGTTGGACGTTACACATCGGATTTTCTTCATCATTGAGGCCCCAAATACGAGTCTTACACCGATGTATAACTCGCACCTGAAATATTTTCCCATAAAGGGTGAGCCACGCTCAATAGGGTATCTCCTAAAGAGGCCACTTGGCAACCTAAGTGTATATGAAATGTCCACATGCAGCATTCAACAAGCAACAATCATTTCAATCGAGAATATGCAATTCAATGTTGGAAATCACTATATCATGCCATGAAATAAGATGAGACTCATTCATGCACTTTAACCCAAGTCTTCTCCGGCTCCTATAACACAATACAATGCCAATGTGTGTAAATCCGCCATTGATGATATACATCCAATGATCTTTTTAAAATAAACATGTCTTTGTTATAAAACAAAATCATGTGTCTTCGTTGGACGTTACATATCGAATGACTATTTTATAAAACAAAATCGTGTGTCTTTATTGGGTAGTGGAGTTTTGGTATCACACCGCTGCCACCGCCGATTCTGCACACTGATACACTTTTTCAGAATTTCACCACAGGAGAGTGTATGAACCAAGTAAACGGGTCTTGCACCCAAGGGAGAATCTAGTCTTGCTTGTTATACTCGACACAAGTTTTTCATACAAACTATGCGATTCAGTCGAATTTTCGATTCAACTTTCCCCGAGCCCAAGTATCATCCACCAAGAATGGTGTTTGATCAAACCATGCACACACACCCACCAATTGCGATGTCCCCGTGCATATGCAATGTAATGAACCATTGCAATATTAATATCATGTCCAATATGTAATCAATGTCATATGAACTATTTCAACCACATTTCAACACATTCCATGGGCAATTATATTCAAAGCATATAATTTACATAAATCCTAATCATGTCAATATATCATGAGCATGTTTCAACATTTACATTTAACAAATAAAAAAATTTCAAGCTTGTTATCATATAATCTCATGTAATTAACACATTTTATTTCACATAGGCATTTTATCAAATACCTTCACTGCACCAAATCGTGTAATCACATAAAATGTCCAAATTTATTGCATAACTCAGAAAAAATCAGATTAAGTGATTTTCACATACCCAATTATCAAAAATTTCAAGAAATCACAAACTAGTAATTTCTAGTGACCAATTCATACTAGAATTGAATTTACCCATTTCTAATAAACCAACTGCAATAGGCAAGTGTTAAAATACACATAACAGCTCAACCATTTCATATATTCATCCTAAGTTGGAAATAAACCTAATTAGGATGAAAATCCTACCTTTTGAAGCTTAAAATAATGCTAGGAAGTTCCAAGAACCCAAACCTTGCCCAAAATCAAACTTTTTCCAAAATTCCGTCTTTGAATCTTAGGTGAAATCCTTCCTTTTTGGTATAGTTGTGCAGCCCTCATTGCATATATCGTCTTTAATGCTAGGCCTGAAGAATTCCGACCGACGGAACTCCGTAGATCGTAGAGAGAAGTCTTGAATCTCCCTTTTTTTCTTCCTTTCTCCCTCTTCCTCTCTTCCAACGTGAACCCACTGGAATCATCAGAGAATTGTGTGTAAAAATCAGATTATTTTTTCTTATTTATACCTTTTAACGCTTGGTCCACGTCGTGCCACACGTTCCTTATTCCCGGGTCCGTTTTCGTTCCGAAATGATTACATTTTGTCCCGTTTTAATTTCAAGATATTTTTATATGAAATTTCTTTAAATTATAATAAATTTTTAGAATTTTTATTTTTGGGATCATTTTCTATGTCACCCGACACCCGTCGCTTCGAAAAACATGAAAAATTCGACTATCTCGAAATTCGACAAATTTTTTTAGGGTAACTAGATTTCGCAAGACGAATCCAACAGAGAGGTCCGTTTCGTCATCCGAGCTCTAGAGATATATGGGTTTTCAACCCGCACTGTAGTGGCAAATTAAAGTTTTGCTCTTTTTCATAAAAAGTTCAAATTTTCTTCGGTTTTACAATTATGACATAATATTTTATCTCATTGTTGATTGGGCACTTTTAAGACAGAGTAACTATGATGTATTATTGTATTATTATTGTTCATCTATTGTGCCCTGCATGATGTACAAAACTCACAAGCTATCCATTTATGTTTTCAGTTTGATCTAATGGATTATTTTCTGCTAGTGAATGATTATTCATTTAATGGCTTATGAAAAGTCATTATTTCGATTTCATATCTATTTTATGATGTAGTTTGGTATCCACCGAAGTGGCCCAACTAATTGAGATATTAAAATAATTATTTATGCAAAATTATTATGAAGATTTGTTATCTATATTATGATATAGTTTGGTAGTCACCAAAGTGACCCAACTAGAATGATTCATATATATTAAATCACAAAATTGATATTTAATATCCGTTATTGAGATATTAAAATAATAATTTATGCTATGCCATTATTTTGATTTGAGATATATATTATGATATAGTTCAGTAGTCACCAAAGTGACCCAACTAGAATGACTTAGATATCAAATCTCATAATTAATTTTAATATCCATTATCTTGTGATATTAAAGCAATCATTTGTACAACGTCATTATTTTGATTTAATGTTTATATTATGATATAGTTCGATTACTACCAAAGTGGCCCAACTAGAATGACTAATAAGTTTTAGTTATATAATTGATATTTAATACCTATTATCCAGGTATTAAAAATAATGATTTGCAAAATCGCAGTTTCTTGATCATTTGGATATTAGGAATCAGCCCAAAGGTGCACCACCTTTCAAATGATTAATTAACTGGAATAGGATAATTGGTGTATATTCATAATGGATGTGGAACGGATGCCCAAAGGTGACAGACCTATCTTATTATGAATATATTATCAATTAGTCCTATTAGGTGAGAGAGAATCACCATAATGGTTAATGTGTTAGTATATCGTGATTACTACCCAAAGGAGAGTCACGATAGTACTACTTATTACTTCTTAGAATATGTATTTATTCTAACTCATGGTTAAACTTATAGATGACTCAAAGTATTAATGTAGTAAGCATTTATCTTCTTTTATTGTTATTTCATGTATTGTTACAATCGCATACTTTGTCTAGTTCGATACTTAATGGAATGATTATTTTCAGATTGATGTGAACAAATTTAATTTCACTTATGTATTTTGACTACTTGTCTGACATTTAACTGCTATTACTAAATCAAGTAGTTCTAATGAAAAGGGCTTTGCACAAAGCCTATAAGAGATCGAATAGACTAGACATTATGTTTATGCAAATGATAATTATCAATAATATTAAGTTAATACTTTCGCAGATGGATAATGCTTATTAATGTTATATATTTATGCAAGAATGTTATTGAACTATTGATAAGTTTCTTATTGGACACTGATGACTGAACTTAGCATTATGAAGTTTGATAGTACATGTGGGATGCATAAATATATTCTCATAATTTTAGCTACTAAGTAGATGGTTTTAAGGATAGACGAGTTTTTTTATGTAATTTAATTTGAACTCTTCGTCCCTTGATATGAACATATATTGATGTTATGTAATTTGCTAATATATGTCTATTATGAATTTTCAAGAGGAAACAAGACTTAAGAACTTAAGGTACTATTTTAAGATCAAGAGTCTACTTAGCTACTTAGGCTCATAAGAGAAATAAATAATGTGTCATTTATGTAAAAGTTGAGACATTTTTAAAATGATTGATATAAATGAATGGCATGATTTGAAAGGAAAGATAAGCATTAAAGCTTTTGTATGTTTTGAATCAAACTTTAAAGAAGAATATTCTAGTAGCACATTATGGATCGACTTGAATTGGCTACAACAAATGTTTCGAATTCGATGTGGGGGATTTCTCATAACTCAAAATGTTAAATCATAAACTGATATCCATGATTAATCAGGTCAAAGCCCAATTTAAGATGGTTGGGACTTTCTGTTTGTTTCTAAATATCAATCATAATTTATATAATAATTTATGTTCCTAGTATTTTGAAGTTGGATTTTCTTATCTCAACTTCATAATTATTATTAATCTTTTCAAATATGATAATAAAGTGTTAGTTTGTTTAAGAATACATTTTTAGCATTCTGGTATTCTTCATAATGGTTTTTATAAATTAAAACATGATGATCTATTTTCTGAGTCTCACCTAACTTTGCATCATAATGTTTAGAACCTACTGTAATATGATAAATGAAAAATTCTTTATGTTGTGACATAAATGATTAGGTCACATAATTAGAGAAAGGTTGAAGAAAATAGTCAAATATGATATTGTTTTCAATCTAGAATTTTATTGATTTAGTGTGTACAGATTCTATTAATGAAAAATGAATCAAACACACCAAAAAATGGTTCTACAAGTGTAAAACTCTTTAAACTTATCTATACAGACACAAAGAATTTGGTATCACATTCATGGATGATTTTTCACATTATCGTTAGCTCAATATACTACATAAAAAATTCAAGTAGAGAATGTCATTAAGGAACATCTTATTGAAGTTGAAAGGTAGGTATATAGAAAAGTGGAAGTCATCAGATCAGATAGGTGATACATATTAGGGAATGTATGATGGTTAAAGATAATGACTTTATCGATTTATTAAACTCCTTGAAAAGTATAGTATTTTTACTTAACACACTATGTTTAGTACGTGATAGCATAACGGTATAACTAATAAGCATAATAACAACATAGTAGAATGATTTGGAGTATATTCCGTGATTTCTCATTACTCTTACTTTATGGATGAATGCCCTTGGAGTTTGAGACATCTGAAAAAAAATTGGATTTTAGAATGATTAATAGTAACTTTATCATTTACCAGAAAAAAAATCCAAAGGGTATAGGTTTTACTATTCTACCCATAGTATGAGAATTATATGTGTTGATAACGTCAGATTTATTAAGAATGGTGAAATTAATGGGAGTGATAAATCACATTGAAAGTGGTTATACCCATAACGTGTAATGATGTTGTTCCCACAATTGTTGAATGATTTGACAAGTTAAACAACAAATTAATGATTAACCACTTCATATTGAGATTGTCACCAATAAATCAAAGTAGAAAAATTACATGAGTAACATTAAGATAATCTCTAATAGAAATAAGATAAGCTATTCCGAATGATTACGTGATATATCTACAAGAATCTGATTTTGTTTTAGGGATAGGTAAAAATTTAATTCGTTTTCACAAGCTATAAAAAGTAATGACTTTGCTAATTGGATTGATGTCATGAATGATTTAATTGAAACCAACAGACCAGAATGAAGTTTGAAATCTTGCTAGTTATGAAGTCACATTATGACATTGATAGCTCATTATGATTTAGAATTATACCCATATGAATGTGAAAAGTATTCTTAAAGTTTAGGTGGATAAGTTTATAAAGATTAACCTAAAGGGTTCTCAATAAGAGAAATAATTCGTGAGTTGTAAACTTAATAGCTCAATATATAGATATAAAGCAGTTTTTCCACCATGGTATTTTAAGTTCAATGATACCATTTCTGCTTTAACTATTAAGGAAAGCACCATTATTGGTGTATATATATCTAAATGTTAGTGGGAGTCAGGTTTTTAACTCTATATGTTGATGTTGTGTTATTTGTCATAAGTAATCTTAGATTATTACATGAAATTAAGTTTCTCTCTAAATATATTAAATGAAAGATATGGTGAGACAACCTATGTGATTGTAATTTAAATGTCATAGGATCGATCACATAGATTGTTTGGGTTGTCTCATAAAGCATATATAAGAAGAATTCTATAGAGATTTAATGTGAAAAACTATTTCGCTAATGTTACTCCAATTTAAGTAAAACAAATAAGTTTAGTAGTAAGAATGTCCAAAGAATGTAATAGATTCCTTATGTTCTGTTGCATGATGTTTTATGTAAACATTTATGTGTATAATGTGAGACATTATTCTTGCAGTTGGTAAATTACGTAAATATCGAACCGATCCTGAAATGAATCATTACGAGCTTACAAGATATTTACAAGGTATGAATGATTATATTCTCACATTTAAGAAGTCTAATCATCTGGTGGTGATTGACAATTATGAAATTTAAATTGTGGCTTGCTTTGAGGCTACAATTTATGGATTATGGATGCGAAATTCTAATCTCAGGACTTGGAATTGTCGACTTTATGGCCTAGCCACTGGGAACTTATCATGATAATTTTGCATATGTGCTTTTTGCTAAGTGTCTATAAAACATAATAGCATGAAGCTCATGATTGCAAATCCATTAAAGAAAGTATTACTAAAAACATTTAAAGATGTTAACATAATGAGCCTAGATTGTAGCTCATAATGGTTGTTCACTTAATGTTGTAGATTTTGCATAATGATTATTTATTTGACATTTTCAATTCTTAATCGAACTGTTTACGATATTTCATATTTTTTTCGAATGTGCGTACATGTATAAGATTGATTGAATGATAACAAAAATAGCCTTTGGCACAAGGCATTATTGTTGGACCTTATTAAATGGATCATTACGAGCTTACAAGATATTTACAAGGTATGAATGATTATATTCTCACATTTAAGAAGTCTAATCATCTGGTGGTGATTGAAAATTATGAAATTTAAATTGTGGCTTGCTGTGAGGCTACAATTTATGGATTATGGATGCAAAATTCTAATCTTAGGACTTGAAATTGTCGACTTTATGGCCTAGCCACTGGGAAATTATCATGATAATTTCGCATATGTGCATTTTGCTAAGTGTCTATAAAGCATAATAGCATGAAGCTCATGATTGTAAATTCATTAAAGAAAGTGTTACTAAAGACATTTAAAGATGTTAACATAATGAGTCTAGATTGTAGCTCATAATGGTTGTTCACTTAATGTTGTGGATTTTGCATAATGATTATTTATTTGACATTTTCAATTCTTAATCGAACTGTTTACGATATTTCATATTTTTTCAGAATGTACGCACATGTATAAGATTCATTGAATGATAACAAGAATAGCCTTCGGCACAAGGCATTATTGTTGGACCTTATTATATATATATACTTCTCAATTATAGGTCACGTTAGACAGATTGCTAGTGTTGTGGTACATGGAAGGGACTATGTCGCGTTAATGATGTACAACCACTATGAGTCGGATTAGTGGATTGTTTAATTGTGATATTATGATGACCAAATTAAGGTAGTGATGGATTGAATTTATTGCGCGTTTATGTAAACCTTGCTAGACCCAATTGTAAGATAATCATATGGGCCAATTGGGAGAATGTAAGAATTAATGTGACCCACTTGATTTGGCACATGTGATTTTACTGATTATTATCAGATAATTAATTTGGGTTAAATAATGATAAGGTTACCAATCCTAATCTAACCGGTATAACTAATGATTTCTGATTGGTCAATGAGAATAAGTGGTTTCCTAAAGTTTTACTTTGATGGGTAGTAGAGTTTATGTTAAACTAGGGAACCGGTCCTCTCTCTACCTATAAATATACACATGACCCATCGAGTTGTGTATGGTAAGAATAAAGGTCAAGAGAGAGAAACCGATTTCTGGACTACACCAGAGGATGGTTCAATTCTTGATTAAGTAATTCAAGGTTTGCGATTATGGCTCCAGGTATGTTGATTATGATGTTATAATGTTTTTAATTCCGCATAATTGATAATGTGAAAATCATGATTGTTCTAGATCTTGGAATTAGGGTTTGATTGATTTCTTTGATCAAACAAAGTTTACATGTAATCGATATAAGCCTCCATAGCCTTCCCAATTAAGCCTTCAGAAATCTGGTTGGCCAAATGTTGATATTTTGCTTCAGCATTCTTCAAACCATAGGGCATTACTTGGTAGAAGTAAAACCCCTCCTATGTAACAAATGAGGTCTTCTCTTTATCATCCAGATGCATGAGGATTTGGTTGTACCCTGAGAATCCATCTATAAAGCTTAGTAGTTTAATTTATGTTGTGGCATCTACAAGGAAATCAATTCTAGGGAAATCAATACCTGAGCATAATATTTTATGCATAGGGGTAGTCCATTACCACGAAGCCACCAAATGGGTGACCACTATAGGGGAATTCCCTAGGGTGATTGGGATTATAAGTACTCCTAATGGATAAGCTTTTTCCCATAAGAAACCAACGAGGAGAGCTTTGATTGGCCTCAAGTTGCACCATCGTACGTTTAGCTGATGAAAGTCATTTCTAAAGATTATATCAATTGAGCTTCCATTATCCGTCAAGACCTTGTTGATAGTGTGATTTGATGCAATTATTGAGATGAGAGGAGGTCATCATGTGGAAAGCAAACTCCCTTAAGGTCTTTGTCTGAAAAATTAATTGGTGGGTTATGTCTGGGCACCTTTCCTTGATGTACCAGGCTGATTTCTTCCATATCTTGGTCCAATCAAGCTATTCTTGAAGAGACTCATCGCGCCGAGCTAATTTCACCTCTGGTTGCCAAACCTCCTAAAGTTTGAGCCTTTGATAAGGAATGGTCGGTTTGTTAGTCTTAATCCAGCGACTGGCCTTGTTCCGAGCGATACCCGAAGTATGGTTTGCTTAGCCAATTTAGCGGGATCTTATTTAACAACTTCTACCTTTATTTTCCCTAAGGGATGCTAGTGTTTGCAACCTTCAGAGAGCTTTGTCATCTTGCACTTGGAAGAGGACCTATTCCACTGTTGTGTTAAAGCTCAGCACATGATCTAGTCTGGAACGTTTTTAAGTACTATGAGAGACTCATAAGTCTTTAGATGGTCCAAAGTATCTATCTACCCATCAAAGCTATCTATTATAGGCAATTTAAATTTAGGAGCCAACAGATAATGTGTAACATCATATTAGAATGGATATTCTAAGGTTTAACCAAGGTCTCCATAGTCTCTAGAACACTGATATTAACTGTGTTAAGCACATCTCTGATGCGATCATTAATGTCCCTGAACTTCCGGTCTAGGGTACTGTTTTCCTCTTGTTGGCGGGAGGTATCATTGTGGTTGTGGTTGTCTATTGCTTGGTCACACTGAGTTTCTCCTAAATGAGAGACCTGTTGAGGTGGCTGGCCAACGAGCATCTGTAATATTTACTGATTTTATTGGGTCAAACCTTCATTTGTCTTATTCATTCTGTTATAATCCTCTCCAGATTGAGCATTCTCAAAGTTCCTTGTCTCTTGTTGGTTTGAGGGGCTCCTGGTCATGATTATATCCTTCGAGCAACTCTTGGAACCGTTGTTCATTGGGAAGATTATTTCTGGTCACATCTATCAATCTGGTAGTCACCATTCAAGGTTATGAGAACATACAAAATTCTCCGTTGTTCCCACATATGGCGTCAAACTGTTGGTACAAAATTTTCCCCAACCTCCACATAAGTTAAGTTACAACTCTATTGGCCTCCTAGTCAACTTTCTGAAGGTCCATCCCAGCTCTCTGATGATCCAAGTTAGCTTTTCAAATAGCTGGTAACCCTTAAAAAAAAGTCGAAGATTGGAGGGAGGGGGGGCTCTAGGGGTTGACCT
>JAHQCQ010028110.1:0-12663 GCA_023539305.1 Ilex asprella | reverse complement strand
GCCCACTCACCGGATCAAAAGGCGAAATTAGGAAAAAGTGTGGGAGGGTGAATTAATGGAAGAGAACTAGTCTTGTTTTTCGGTTTTTCCCACAATTGGTAGTTTTTATTTTTATTTTATGGAAATGATAAAATTTAATATTAAGAAGGAATATTCGAAAAAATAAGAGACATAATAAAGTCTATGTCTGTTTAAACTATACAACCCAGAATTGGTAGTGTTGGTTGTATTTCCTAGAGAGATATAGATGGTAGAAGGAAGGAAGAAAGACCAAGTGTGATTACTTAGTAGAATAGTACTAGACTTTGAGTATTCTTCTTTGAATTTTCATGACCAATAAATATTGTTATGGTGTTTTCACCTTAATTTTTGTTCTTCTTCTTTGACAAGTTCATTTATTTATTTTTTTTCATGAAAATCATGACTCTTTCTCATGATGATGGCTACTCAAACCAACCTGCATCTTGTTGACCAGCACATTTTTTTTAATGATTTTTTTTCTTTGTTTTGTATAAATAATTGAATTAACTGTTAAACGGTCAAACTTTCCTTCGGCTAATAGTAAAATGATGCACAGCAAAATCAAATTCTAAGATGCAAACAAATATTTGACAAAGAAAAATGTTATCTGTATTCAATTTCGGGATTTAATTTGGAGACTTAATTCAATATATGTAACCTTAACATTAAAATTCAAAATTAATCTAATAATGACATTAAATTAGATCCCTGATTAAGTCCTCAAATCAAGTTCTTATATTTTTGCTCTTAAAAAAAAAGGTTAATTAGAACCCCTCAGGGCCTAAGTCACACGAGTCACCTATAACTATCAACGCTCTCAAACCCCACACATTAATTTGTGAATTGAGAGTGGATTCGACCAAAATTTGCACTCCCAATTTAATTGAATTCGGGAATTCAGAAAAAAATGAATTCATCTACCCAATTAGTTACAACAAAAACCCATTTAAATAACATTTCAACTTGAGCCTGAGGCTTCAAGACTGGCTTACATCAATTAGTTAGTATGTGTTATATCTCTAAGGGCTGTTTTGTAAGTGGGTATGGGTGCTTAACAAGATGAGTTTTGAGAAAATAGTCTAATAGACCTCAAAATATTTGTTTGGATGGCATTTTCAAGCCATGGACAGCAGCCTCGACTCATAGTTGGCCAGATACTTTAAACCCTTGAATGTGGGTTTCATCAAACCCATGTGGGTGGGTTTTAGTTAAGCCATAGTTGGATTAGTGAGACAAATGTCATTTGTACCATTGAGTTAAACAAACATGAGCATGAATTGAATTAATCAATGTATAATATAGTCATTTATATGACAAATATATTATGATAATAGTGATACATCCGTGGGTCCGCATCTGTATATGTTACATATTAAACACGGATATGAATTAGATTCGTCAATAAATCTCATGGAAACAAAAGTGAAAGTTGGGTTTGAAAAGATTTGGGAAAACCAATCAAACAATTCATTCCCCAAAGACCATCCAAACAAGCCATAGCGCATGTTTGTTATATGGGTTTAGGTGAGTTTTTCAGGATGGGTTTAAATAAAATAGTCCAATGGCTTGATAGAAATCATGTTTGGTTAGAGGTTTCAAGCCCAATATTTATAAACCGGTCTGTGATGAACAGTTAAATTCATACCCGTGTATGTCGGCTTCAATAAACCCAAGGGTTCCGTTTGGTTAGAAAAAAAAAAGATGATAGAAAGTGAAAATGGTAGAAAGTAAAAGAAAGTGAAGTGAAAGAAAGGAAAATGAAAAAAATATATATTTTCTTGCATTTGTTTGATTAGGCTGAAAATTTTACAAAAAAAAATTATTTTATAGTTTGGAAAGTAAAAAAGTTACAAGATTTTTTTTTAAATTCCTAAATACCCAAATCACCCAACCCCTCACCCAAACTTCTGAGCGACAACTGAATCTCTGGGAAAGGAACGAAGTAAGTGCTCTCTTCTGCCTTCGAGGTAGAGGAGTGGTTGGGGATGAATATGTTGGACCAAAACAATTTTCTAAGTATAAAAACTGAGGCTCTGTTTGGTAACTGTTTTTGTTCTGTGTTTTGTGTTTTTGTTTTGAAATTTTGTCAAAAATGAAAACAAAAATATATTTGGTTACAATTTTTGGTTTTGTTTTGTTTTAGTTTTATTGGAGACAAAGACAAAAAAATGGTAACAAAAAATTTGTGTTTCAAGAAACACACGAAACACAAAACACGTGCGATTGGAATTAATGAGGTCTCAACTTCGACTCCTTCCAGCTACAAAATACAACTCCATATGAGAGGGTATAAATATGTGGTCTTATATGTGTGGTCCTCAAAACACAAGACTCAGCATCGTCTCTCTTCTCTTATCTTCTCTGTCTCAGCGCCTCTCTTCTCCTCTGCTCAGCGAGCTCTCTCGGTAGATCGATCGAAGAAGGCTTACCTCAGGAGAAGGGACTTCCAGTCACAGATCGAGGAAGAAGGAGCATCAATTTCCAGTCTCTCATCGCAGAGAGATAGAGAGAGAAGGTTTAGGGTTTCTTCGTTCACACCACCATGTATCAACCACCAGCGATGGCGATGCAAGCTGGCACGGGCGTTTTTAAGATCCTCATCTTAATCGGAGTAGGTAATTCTATGTTATATTCATATATCAAAAAACAGATTTAATTGATTTGCTCTTCAAATTGGATTTTTATATGCATGGGTATGTATTGGTACAGGGCATACTAGTACAATCCTGATTAAGAATGGTGAATTATCTGACATATTGGGTGAACTTCAGGACTTAAAACTTTAGCTCTATTTTACTATATATATATAGTGCGTATGTATCTATATGCGGCTTGTGTACGTGTATGTGTGTGTGTGTGTGTCTATATATATATATACACACACACACACGTTTTATGAAATTGAATGTTTTGAGACTCTGTGTATATTTGATTTTGCTTTGTGTTGGGGGCAGAAATTGGTGTAAGGTTATGAACCACAAGGAGATGAATCCAAAGGCGACTTCGACTATTCTGATGCCATCGCACAACAGGTATGTTGTTTGACGATTAAGCATAAGCTTTCCTGAATTTCTTAAGTCGATCACTGTCCTCTTCGTATTTTAGAATTTTAGCTGAGTAGCTAAGACTCCTGTAGGGTCGGTGAAAGCATCTAGAGGAATCCTTTGTAGTATTGGCCTTTGGTTGGTTATTGCTGCCTTTTGTGTTGTTCTTTTTATGTATTATTTTTTGCTGGTAATTGGGTTCTGTTTGAAATACTAGGGAAGTAGTAATTTTATTTTATTCGAGATGTCAAGGAAGAATGGAGAATTTTTAATGTATAAGGGATTTTTTATTTTTCATTACTTGTTTTTTTTTTCCTTTTGGTCAAATACAATTTGCTTGGGCTGTTGTTGAGCATGATAATGTGTGCTGAACTGTAGGAGCAGTTACCTTGCTCAAATTTGCATCTTACGTATGAAATCAATTTGTTGACAGCTTTTGCCCAAACACTTCTTCTTGGTTATAGTGGGTACATGGAGTACATAAAGCAGAAATAGTATGTATAAATGTAGTTCTGGTAATTTGCAGATGGTATGAAGCACATATGTTGTAAACATTCACAGTTGTAGACTGCTTTGTCTATTGGGAAAATGCTTATAATAAATCTTCTGTTTATGAGGGTGATAGAACTAGTGTTTTTGTTATGCAAACAGGACTGCATTGGTCTAGTTTTTGTTACTTGGTTGCTGGATTGCTTTGTTTTAGTTGCTGTCTTGTTTTCTGGCAGAGTGCTGCTGTGAATAGAGCTGTGAGCAAATGAGTTTTAGGTGAATTTGGGGGTGCATTGTACAAGCAGTCTGTGTTTGCAATCTATGTTTATACCTCAGTACATGCAGTTGGTTTATCTGAGATCATGGGCTGTTTGCTGCTTTAATGACTAGGCAGCTGAAGTGTGACTTTGTGGCAATTTTTTTCTGCATCAATTTCAGGTTGCAGTCTCAAAAGCTGGTTTCCAGTTGAGTTGAGAAATGAAGGAGCTGGTCTGGAGCTGTGCAGGAGTTGCTTGTTGATAATAGAATTTTTTTGTACAGCTTATTGTTTTGACTGTTAACAGTTCAGGGGAGACCATTCAGAAATTTTTTCCTTTTACAAAAAAAAAGGGTATAGTTTGATCCTTGTAATTTCTGAATTTATTCAATAAAATTTCTATATTTTTTTAAATGATATATTGTAAAACATATTTAGGATAAAACGTGAAGTAATTACCAAACATATTTTTTGTTTTTTATTCTCATAATTTAATAGAAAAAAATGACATCCAAATATATTTTTGTTTCAATATTTATCACAAAATAGAAACAAAAAAATTGTTTATGTTTTTTATTGTTTTGAAGACGCGAAAACGAAAATGTTACCAAATGACCCTTGAGTTTTTGGTCGACTTTGAGCCTAAATTAATGTGAGATCTGATTATTATTTTGAATAAAATTTCATGGGTTCATATTCTACTCCGTGAAGAGAATAATGTAGTATATTCACTTGCTCAAATCGAATAAGAAATGAATGAGAAAATAGGCTCCAAAGTGACCCTTTTGAAATGTGGAAATAAAGAATGTGCAATGTGAGATTTGACATCAATCCCCCATTGGTTGAGAAAGAGATTGAACATGGGCATATATAGACTAAGTTTGTTTCATGGGATTGAGCTTCAAGAGGTACCACAGTTTTATGAGTAGAGCGAGCGAGCGAGCGCCTATATGCATTAGGTTCGACCACACGCGCGCGTCACCCTCTCGCCAGGGGCGGATCCACAGTGGGGGCAGTAGGGGCAGCTGCCCCCACTTAAATTTTAAAAAAATTTGGGGACAAAATATAATTTTAAAAAATTTAAAATTTATTAGAGATTTGCCCCACTGAATTTTTTTTAAAAGATTTAAGGGTAGTCATGTTATTTTGACAAATAAATGAGTCTCACTTGTAAATATCAATGGAATATGATATCAAAAATTTGGGCATTTAAAGATTAACTAATATGCTAGGAAATAAGTTAGCCATCTCATTTGTTTTATGTTTATACATTGAACTAAATTTGGGGTTTGTGGTCATCTTCTTTATTCTATATTTATATGTTAGAATTGAAAATTAAGGTTTGTAGTTATCTTTTGTGGTTTATTTTTTAAATGTTGAATTGAAATTAGCGTCTGTAGCTCTCTGTTGTATTTTATTTGTTACATGTTGAATTAAAAATATGAAATTGGGGCTTGTAACCATCTCTTATATTTTATTTTTTATGTATTGAATTGAAACTAGGATGTGTTCAAAAAAAAATTGAAACTAGGATTTGTAGTCCTGTATTTATTTTTCTATATTACAATAAAATTGGGACTTGTAGTCCTCTTCTATGATTTATTTTTTATATATATTTAATTGATATTTGGGTTTGTAGTCCTCTCTATTGTTTTATTTCTATATGTTGAATTGAAATTATGACTTGTAATTGTCTCATTTATTTTATTTTTATTTGTGGAATTGGAATTGAGACTTACAGTCCTCCATTATAATTAGACTAAATTATTTTGATTTGGTAGTTTGCATAGTTTTATTGTGATAAGTTAAGTACTTTATATACCTAGGTTTAGCTTACTAGAATAAATATAGTTTAAGTTAGTTTCCATTGTTTGTTAAAATTTAATGATGAATATTAAGTTTGTGATTGAAAATTTTAATTTTTGAATTATTTATGATTTTTTTTTAAATTTAATATATGATTGAACCCAATTTTACGGTTCAAATTTTTTTTGCTAGGTCTTATAGATAAATCTATAATGAGTTATTTTTATTGACTCTTTTTGTATATCACTCATGCATATGAATTGCGTCTTTAATTGATGTTCTATTAATAAAACTATATTTTTGTGAATATTTTAAATTTTAATATTAATATAGTATAAGTTGCCCCCAGTGGAGAAGATGTCTAGCTCCGCCCCTGCCTCCCGCCTCGCCTCGCCACGCCCACGACCTGGACGGACCGGGTTGTGGTTGTGGTTGAGACAAAACCCTATATTTTTGGAGAAAATTTAATTAATTAAATTGGGCTTGAGAATTTAATATTCGATATCCTTTTGATTAATTACACTGGTTCGGATTTATCCGAAACTTTGAGCCCATTCCCAAGTTTTAAGGTGTGCCAAAGGATTGAAAAAAAGAAAAAGAAAAAGAAAATTATTGGGACCAAATTAGGCTAAAAAAGCTAGGGTTGAAGAGTCTTGGAAACTTTACCTTTTGTTTGCTTCAAATGAAAGCATCCGATTTAAATTTAAATGTTGGTAACTCTTTGAGGTCAAGTTATATAAGATTTATTTCTTATGAATATCTTAATTTCGGTGTGAACGGCTTGCCTTTGATTGGAGCGGAGAAAAAATTAATCGAGATGCACAAAAGTTGATCCGAACACTCTTAACTGTTGAAAAAAAAATAAGAGCATATGCTTTAGTTCTTTATCATTGAAGAGATAGAAAAGGGAGTTTCGTTATTGACCCAGTCAAGTTTTCATTTGATGAAAGTTGTCGACGAACAGCTCCCACTAGTTTTTGTGGGTGGCTTCACAACTTCTTAGTACAATCAATAATGCAATGCCTCAATTATTTTAGAATTGATTGAACAGTAAGCTGGCATAGAAATCGTGTGGAATCAAACAACACTAATATTTACAAACATGTATATATCAAATCACTCTCGAAAACTAGTCAAAAGAGGAAGATTCAAAAAAAAGAAAAAAAAGAAAGTGATACCATCATTTTTAAGTAGTACGTGGATTGAAGTAGTTTACAATGTCCATCACAATATTTCTATGTCTGATTACTAATTATTTTAAATAATTATGACTTTTTTTTATGTGTTTTATAGTATGTGGATTGATTCATGGCATGCAAGCAATTCTCACCATTTAATTTATTCCTTTATGGTATGTTCATACGATAAAGAATGATAAGATAGATAATGATATGTCACTTAGGAATGATAAGGCACGTTTATGTACTTAACATGAAAATAGTGCAGAATCAGTTTAAATTTAAATTGCTTAACATGAAATTCAATTTAAATTTCACGTTAATGAACTCCGAGGGTAAACGATTCAATATTAACTTGATCAAACACGACATGAATTAAATAAATTTAATTAAACACGATTTAAAAAATCGAATATAGAATTAATGAAGACACAATTTAAACACGACATGGCCTGCTATGTGCCATGATGTTACCTTGAAACACAGTGCTTAGTTAACAAGTAAAGTAATCCAATGATAAGGAAGGTGAAGACCAGTTAAATTAATTGGTGGTTTAGAAGTCGGTATAATTTTTTAGACTTATTTAGACAAAAATATAATTTAAAATTTTATTTAGGCTAAAGTACATATTTTTTAAAAATGCTAATATTGTCATTCAGTAAATAATTGATTGGCTGAAACCTTTTATATTCATTCCATATATTTTGACTACAATTAAGCAATGAGAGATAAAATAGAGACATATTCTCTCTCTCTCTCGCCCCTCTTATTCTATTTATATTAATATTACAATAACACAATTAAACAAATTACACCCATTAAAAAAATAGTTACACACATTAAAAATTAGTTACACCAATTAAAAAAATAATTACACATATTAAAAAACAGTTACACGCATTAAAAAAATAGTTACACCTATTAAAAAACAGTTACACTTATTAAAAAATAGTTACACCAATTAAAAAACAGTTACATCCATTAAAAAAATAGTTACACTCATTAAAAAACAGTTACATCAATTAAAAAACAGCTACACCCATTAAAAAAAATAGAAGTTCAGTATTTATTCACATATAATTTGTGACATTCTAATCAAATCCCATTGCCATAGAATCTCGTTGCCGAAGGAGAAGAGTTTTGATCATTAATGTCCCTATTTTACCTCTCATTAATATTGTTAATCTTTACATATTTGTTTTTTCAAATAATTGCCAATGATTACTGTATAATTTAAGGAAGGGCGTTTAGGTAAAAAAAAATTTAATGCATTTGAATTTTGTACCTAAACACAAAAAAATTATAAAAATTATACTTAATGGAATAAATAATTTATCCATACACTTTTGCCTAAATAAGTCTAAAAAATTATACTTACACCTAAAAAACCTTAAATTAATAGATTTTCAAACTCACTGCAAGGTAGAAGAGTGGTTCATATTCCATTTTATATATGGATAGTTGTGAAAATGATGTCTCAAACTTCAAATCAACTGGCTCAAAACTTCACATTTTACCTTGTTTATACTCTAAAACGTTTGATACGTTATAAACGATTTGGTATGCCTGTGTTGTAAACTGGGTACGACTTTATATAATTACGTTCTATTGTATACTGGCTCGTAAAATAATTGGACAGCAAAATCAATTATTCAAACAAGCTAGAAGTTTGTGATAAGAAACTGAGGACTAGTTGAATTAGTAGAGTTCGACACTCATTCGTAGGTAGACCCTTCCATAACAACAACTTATCTCGACTAGGTGAGGTTAAAAGGCTGGTAAAAAATATTTATTATAATTTATTGATATAATTTGTTGATCTAATTCATTGTAACTTTTAGATTCATTGTAGATCCCATCAAACATTAGAACTTGACGTTGATCTAATGATTTTTATGAAACTGCATCATTATGTTAGCAAATTAGGTTAAATTTTTATGTCCAAATAATATTACTCAAAAAAAAAAAAAAACTTGTTACAAGTTTGGGGTTTTCACATTTTGTTACCTCGAAAGATGTTAATTATTTTTACTTTATACCCTAAAAGATAATTTTTTCGCATTGTACCCTCATTATTGTAAATTGATTGCAATGTGACCTCTCAACCCAACGCAACCTCTCAACCCAACGCAACCTCTCATTCCCGTAAAATATATATATGCACATGTGAAGCACAAGGTCTCTCTATGGACAAAAAGAGATTTTCACCACCATCATCACCAACACCATTGCACCACCATCATCACCAACACAGCATTACCATCATCATTATCAGCTCAACAAGTTTGATCAAATTTTTTGGAGGAATTCACTCATTCAATAAATGATATATGTATTTGTATATTTCATTTGAATTGTATAATATTTTTCTTTTGAAATTATATCATAGGAAAGTACTACTTATGTCATAAACACTTTTTGGTCTAGATTTTTTTTAATTAATGATTATATATTATTCAATTTAAAATCAATTGTCAAAACTATTTTTTGGCACGATAACACGGGCATCTCATAATTTTATCCTATATTGTCTAAGAGCATCTCTAGCCATTATACTTTTTAAAATTTAAATTTAAATAAAAAATTCTTAAAAATGTTATATAATCCTATACTCAAACTCATACTAAATTAAGGGAGATTGATTTTTTTACTAAAATTAAGAGAGATTCGAATGTTTACTCAAATAACCAATGATCAAATTTCAATTTTTTTAAAAAAAATTCAATCATCATATTTCACACTATTTAAATTTGAGTTATACTTACACTCAAGGTATCCATCAATCTATGTGCTAATGTTTTTCCTTTTCTCTTTTTTTCTAGGAGTAATGCTAAATGGACTTAAAAATTAGACTTAAAAAATTGACTTGATAATCTCAACCATTGAATAAGTAGTAGGTCCTAATAAATGTTAGGACCTACAGTGAAATCAATGGTTGAGATTATCAAGTCAATTTTTTAAGTCTACCTTTTAAGTCCATGTAGCATTGCTCTTTTTTC
The DNA here is from genome assembly GCA_023539305.1 of Ilex asprella. Lineage (NCBI taxonomy): Eukaryota > Viridiplantae > Streptophyta > Magnoliopsida > Aquifoliales > Aquifoliaceae > Ilex > Ilex asprella. Next base: position 2,870 of record JAHQCQ010028110.1, on the reverse strand, counting down.
TAGACGTGGAAATATTTAGCCATGCAAAATAGTCTAAATAATTAGGTAAGCTGCCTATGCCAAACACACCCTTTAACTCTCTCTATATATAACCCCAAGCACACTTGTTGGTTCTCACCACATTCCTCCAATTTCATATGAGTCATATCACTTGCTGTTCTAGTTATCTAGCAAAAAAAATGTCTTCATCTTCCTCTTCTTCTTCAATGGTTGTTGTCACTTTAGTTATGGTTTTGCTATTAGTAGAAAGCTCTTCAGCTCAGCTATCAACCAACTTCTATTCTAAGACTTGTCCGAAAGTACTAAGTACCGTGAAATCCAAGGTACAATCGGCGGTGTCGAAGGAAAAACGCATGGGTGCTTCTCTACTTCGCCTCCACTTCCATGACTGCTTTGTCCAAGTAATTGTTCTAATTCTTGCATCAAAACGGTCATGTTGATTAAGATTTTTTATTAAATTTTTCATTCTAAATAATATGACACAGTTTTTATCATCAAATAAGTGGATCTTATTAATATTCAATGATTGAAATTATACCACATTACTCGTAATGAAAAACTTAATAAACATAACATTACCGCTTATGCGTATAGTCTCCCTTTAAGTTGAATGTGACCGTTGGAACTTATCTCTACACTTAGGTCAAATACCTATGCGTGCGTGTGGGGCAAGTGGCAGGTCTCATTCGTTAACCTACAGCATTGCCCAATCATGCACAAAATAGGCCCAAAGAGGGAGAGAGAGTCGGTGTATAACTAATATTCTAAGAATAATGTTATATGGACTTAAAATGTAGATTTGATCAATTACTTTCATTGATTTCATTGTGAGTTTCAACTTTTATTAAGACACTATCTATTTAGAGATTGTGATTGATTAAGTTTAGATTTTAAGTTGACATTTTTAAGTACAAATAACATTTCCCATATTCTAATTTGGGCATTCTTCTTTGGTATCTGCTGCTTCAGATTCATTGAATTCTTCCCTCCTCGAACTAATCACCTTAGGAAAAAGATCTCAGTTTGCATGAGGAACCTCTTTCTATTTAGGAAAAACTGTTGTTTTCAGGTTTTACAGTGGATTCTCCGTTGAGCAATGCTATTAGAATCCAATTTATTGATCTAATTTGTTGATTTAATTCACTATGACCTTTGGATTAACTGTAGAACCCATCAAACATTGGAACTTGGTATTGATCCTATGGCTCTACTGAAACCACATCATTATATCAGTAAATTAGGTCAGATTTTTGAGTAATGCTACGCTGACCAAATTTTGGGATCAAATTTAGAGCTCAAATGACATGACAACATATTATTTGAAGTTTTTATTGGGACTCAAATAACATAATACCAAATAAAAAAGTCCAACTTAGTTGTCATGTCATTTGGGTTTCAAATTTGGTTTCAAAATTTGGTCAGTGTAACATTATTTCAAATTTTTAGGTCCAAATAGTATTAATATTCCTCGTTTTAGGGTGTCTGAGACCATATTAATCATGGAATGTTTGAGGAAATATTTCTCAATAATGCATAGTGAACAAAGAGATGAATTCTTTTTTTTTTTTAATTCAACGGTTAGGGGTATCCATGTCAGCTTACACACACCTTGATTAATTTTCTTATTGATCTGGTCAAAGGTAGACCATCCACGTTGAGACTAAAGTATTTATGAGTGATAAACCTCTCGTGACCTAGTCCTAAGAAGTTACTAAGATTCGAATTCAAGAATTTAGGTTTATAACTTGTCTCTATTACTACTTGAACTACGCCTGACTTAAGAGATGAATTCATGGCTGGTGCAATTCTGACTGATTTTCTTGTGTGTGTCATGGGGAATTTCTCCTCTGATGCTTTGATTACAGGGGTGTGATGGGTCAATTCTCCTAGATGACACTTCTTCTTTCCGAGGGGAACAAACTGCTGGCCCAAACAGTAAGTCTATCAGAGGTCTGAATGTAATTGAACGCATCAAGTCCAAGGTGGAGGACGTGTGTCCTGGTGTAGTGTCATGCGCTGATATCGTAGCCATTGCCGCTCGCGATTCAGTTGTTCTTGTGAGTAGTTACCATTACCAAAACCTCCCTAGACTATGGTCTGTGTCTTTTTCCTTGATTTAGTTTTTTCTTGTATGACAATATTGTTGTTTTGTTGCAGCTTGGAGGACCCAGTTGGGATGTCAAACTTGGAAGAAGGGACTCCAGAACAGCCAACTTTGCTGCTGCAAATACTGGCCAAATTCCTGCCCCTACTTCCAACCTTAACACTCTCATCAAAACATTCCAAGCTAAGGGACTGTCAACCAAGGATATGGTTGCCTTATCAGGTACTCTACCTAGTTTGTATGTTTGTGTGTTTGTGCAGAGAGAGAGAGAGAGAGAGAGAGAGAGAGAGAGAGGGCGGGGTAGGGAAATTTATGTATTTCTCTAAAGTTGCTATGTCATCACATCATATATGTATTTCTCTAAAGTTGCTATCTTAAACCAGGAGCATACACGATTGGACAAGCAAGGTGCACTGTCTTCAGAGCCCGTGTGTACAACGATACCAACATTGATAGTTCTTTCGCTCGAACAAGGCAAGGGAACTGCCCACCAAACTCTGGGTCTGGGGATAACAATCTGGCTCCTCTAGACCTTCAAACTCCTACTACTTTTGATGTTAACTACTACAAGAACCTTGTAAAACAGACGGGTCTTCTTCACTCTGATCAAGAGCTTCACAATGGCGGATCCACCGACTCGCTTGTAGAAACATACAGCAAAAATCCCAAGACTTTTAATTCCGATTTTGCTGCTGCCATGATCAAGATGGGTGATATTAGCCCACTCACCGGATCAAAAGGCGAAATTAGGAAAAAGTGTGGGAGG
>JAHQCQ010029590.1:0-12663 GCA_023539305.1 Ilex asprella | reverse complement strand
GCCCACTCACCGGATCAAAAGGCGAAATTAGGAAAAAGTGTGGGAGGGTGAATTAATGGAAGAGAACTAGTCTTGTTTTTCGGTTTTTCCCACAATTGGTAGTTTTTATTTTTATTTTATGGAAATGATAAAATTTAATATTAAGAAGGAATATTCGAAAAAATAAGAGACATAATAAAGTCTATGTCTGTTTAAACTATACAACCCAGAATTGGAAGTGTTGGTTGTATTTCCTAGAGAGGTATAGATGGTAGAAGGAAGGAAGAAAGACCAAGTGTGATTACTTAGTAGAATAGTACTAGACTTTGAGTATTCTTCTTTGAATTTTCATGACCAATAAATATTGTTATGGTGTTTTCACCTTAATTTTTGTTCTTCTTCTTTGACAAGTTCATTTATTTATTTTTTTTCATGAAAATCATGACTCTTTCTCATGATGATGGCTACTCAAACCAACCTGCATCTTGTTGACCAGCACATTTTTTTTAATGATTTTTTTTCTTTGTTTTGTATAAATAATTGAATTAACTGTTAAACGGTCAAACTTTCCTTCGGCTAATAGTAAAATGATGCACAGCAAAATCAAATTCTAAGATGCAAACAAATATTTGACAAAGAAAAATGTTATTTGTATTCAATTTCGGGATTTAATTTGGAGACTTAATTCAATATATGTAACCTTAACATTAAAATTCAAAATTAATCTAATAATGACATTAAATTAGATCCCTGATTAAGTCCTCAAATCAAGTTCTTATATTTTTGCTCTTAAAAAAAAAGGTTAATTAGAACCCCTCAGGGCCTAAGTCACACGAGTCACCTATAACTATCAACGCTCTCAAACCCCACACATTAATTTGTGAATTGAGAGTGGATTCGACCAAAATTTGCACTCCCAATTTAATTGAATTCGGGAATTCAGAAAAAAATGAATTCATCTACCCAATTAGTTACAACAAAAACCCATTTAAATAACATTTCAACTTGAGCCTGAGGCTTCAAGACTGGCTTACATCAATTAGTTAGTATGTGTTATATCTCTAAGGGCTGTTTTGTAAGTGGGTATGGGTGCTTAACAAGATGAGTTTTGAGAAAATAGTCTAATAGACCTCAAAATATTTGTTTGGATGGCATTTTCAAGCCATGGACAGCAGCCTCGACTCATAGTTGGCCAGATACTTTAAACCCTTGAATGTGGGTTTCATCAAACCCATGTGGGTGGGTTTTAGTTAAGCCATAGTTGGATTAGTGAGACAAATGTCATTTGTACCATTGAGTTAAACAAACATGAGCATGAATTGAATTAATCAATGTATAATATAGTCATTTATATGACAAATATATTATGATAATAGTGATACATCCGTGGGTCCGCATCTGTATATGTTACATATTAAACACGGATATGAATTAGATTCGTCAATAAATCTCATGGAAACAAAAGTGAAAGTTGGGTTTGAAAAGATTTGGGAAAACCAATCAAACAATTCATTCCCCAAAGACCATCCAAACAAGCCATAGCGCATGTTTGTTATATGGGTTTAGGTGAGTTTTTCAGGATGGGTTTAAATAAAATAGTCCAATGGCTTGATAGAAATCATGTTTGGCTAGAGGTTTCAAGCCCAATATTTATAAACCGGTCTGTGATGAACAGTTAAATTCATACCCGTGTATGTCGGCTTCAATAAACCCAAGGGTTCCGTTTGGTTAGAAAAAAAAAAGATGATAGAAAGTGAAAATGGTAGAAAGTAAAAGAAAGTGAAGTGAAAGAAAGGAAAATGAAAAAAAAATATATTTTCTTGTATTTGTTTGATTAGGCTGAAAATTTTGCAAAAAAAAATTATTTTATAGTTTGGAAAGTAAAAAAGTTACAAGAATTTTTTTTAAATTCCTAAATACCCAAATCACCCAACCCTTCACCCAAACTTCTGAGCGACAACTGAATCTCTGGGAAAGGAACGAAGTAAGTGCTCTCTTCTGCCTTCGAGGTAGAGGAGTGGTTGGGGATGAATATGTTGGACCAAAACAATTTTCTAAGTATAAAAACTGAGGCTCTGTTTGGTAACTGTTTTTGTTCTGTGTTTTGTGTTTTTGTTTTGAAATTTTGTCAAAAATGAAAACAAAAATATATTTGGTTACAATTTTTGGTTTTGTTTTGTTTTAGTTTTATTGGAGACAAAGACAAAAAAATGGTAACAAAAAATTTGTGTTTCAAGAAACACACGAAACACAAAACACGTGCGATTGGAATTAATGAGGTCTCAACTTCGACTCCTTCCAGCTACAAAATACAACTCCATATGAGAGGGTATAAATATGTGGTCTTATATGTGTGGTCCTCAAAACACAAGACTCAGCATCGTCTCTCTTCTCTTATCTTCTCTGTCTCAGCGCCTCTCTTCTCCTCTGCTCAGCGAGCTCTCTCGGTAGATCGATCGAAGAAGGCTTACCTCAGGAGAAGGGACTTCCAGTCACAGATCGAGGAAGAAGGAGCATCAATTTCCAGTCTCTCATCGCAGAGAGATAGAGAGAGAAGGTTTAGGGTTTCTTCGTTCACACCACCATGTATCAACCACCAGCGATGGCGATGCAAGCTGGCACGGGCGTTTTTAAGATCCTCATCTTAATCGGAGTAGGTAATTCTATGTTATATTCATATATCAAAAAACAGATTTAATTGATTTGCTCTTCAAATTGGATTTTTATATGCATGGGTATGTATTGGTACAGGGCATACTAGTACAATCCTGATTAAGAATGGTGAATTATCTGACATATTGGGTGAACTTCAGGACTTAAAACTTTAGCTCTATTTTACTATATATATATAGTGCGTATGTATCTATATGCGGCTTGTGTACGTGTATGTGTGTGTGTGTGTGTCTATATATATATATACACACACACACACGTTTTATGAAATTGAATGTTTTGAGACTCTGTGTATATTTGATTTTGCTTTGTGTTGGGGGCAGAAATTGGTGTAAGGTTATGAACCACAAGGAGATGAATCCAAAGGCGACTTCGACTATTCTGATGCCATCGCACAACAGGTATGTTGTTTGACGATTAAGCATAAGCTTTCCTGAATTTCTTAAGTCGATCACTGTCCTCTTCGTATTTTAGAATTTTAGCTGAGTAGCTAAGACTCCTGTAGGGTCGGTGAAAGCATCTAGAGGAATCCTTTGTAGTATTGGCCTTTGGTTGGTTATTGCTGCCTTTTGTGTTGTTCTTTTTATGTATTATTTTTTGCTGGTAATTGGGTTCTGTTTGAAATACTAGGGAAGTAGTAATTTTATTTTATTCGAGATGTCAAGGAAGAATGGAGAATTTTTAATGTATAAGGGATTTTTTATTTTTCATTACTTGTTTTTTTTTTCCTTTTGGTCAAATACAATTTGCTTGGGCTGTTGTTGAGCATGATAATGTGTGCTGAACTGTAGGAGCAGTTACCTTGCTCAAATTTGCATCTTACGTATGAAATCAATTTGTTGACAGCTTTTGCCCAAACACTTCTTCTTGGTTATAGTGGGTACATGGAGTACATAAAGCAGAAATAGTATGTATAAATGTAGTTCTGGTAATTTGCAGATGGTATGAAGCACATATGTTGTAAACATTCACAGTTGTAGACTGCTTTGTCTATTGGGAAAATGCTTATAATAAATCTTCTGTTTATGAGGGTGATAGAACTAGTGTTTTTGTTATGCAAACAAGACTGCATTGGTCTAGTTTTTGTTACTTGGTTGCTGGATTGCTTTGTTTTAGTTGCTGTCTTGTTTTCTGGCAGAGTGCTGCTGTGAATAGAGCTGTGAGCAAATGAGTTTTAGGTGAATTTGGGGGTGCATTGTACAAGCAGTCTGTGTTTGCAATCTATGTTTATACCTCAGTACATGCAGTTGGTTTATCTGAGATCATGGGCTGTTTGCTGCTTTAATGACTAGGCAGCTGAAGTGTGACTTTGTGGCAATTTTTTTCTGCATCAATTTCAGGTTGCAGTCTCAAAAGCTGGTTTCCAGTTGAGTTGAGAAATGAAGGAGCTGGTCTGGAGCTGTGCAGGAGTTGCTTGTTGATAATAGAATTTTTTTGTACAGCTTATTGTTTTGACTGTTAACAGTTCAGGGGAGACCATTCAGAAATTTTTTCCTTTTACAAAAAAAAAGGGTATAGTTTGATCCTTGTAATTTCTGAATTTATTCAATAAAATTTCTATATTTTTTTAAATGATATATTGTAAAACATATTTAGGATAAAACGTGAACTAATTACCAAACATATTTTTTGTTTTTTATTCTCATAATTTAATAGAAAAAAATGACATCCAAATATATTTTTGTTTCAATATTTATCACAAAATAGAAACAAAAAAATTGTTTATGTTTTTTATTGTTTTGAAGACGCGAAAACGAAAATGTTACCAAATGACCCTTGAGTTTTTGGTCGACTTTGAGCCTAAATTAATGTGAGATCTGATTATTATTTTGAATAAAATTTCATGGGTTCATATTCTACTCCGTGAAGAGAATAATGTAGTATATTCACTTGCTCAAATCGAATAAGAAATGAATGAGAAAATAGGCTCCAAAGTGACCCTTTTGAAATGTGGAAATAAAGAATGTGCAATGTGAGATTTGACATCAATCCCCCATTGGTTGAGAAAGAGATTGAACATGGGCATATATAGACTAAGTTTGTTTCATGGGATTGAGCTTCAAGAGGTACCACAGTTTTATGAGTAGAGCGAGCGAGCGAGCGCCTATATGCATTAGGTTCGACCACACGCGCGCGTCACCCTCTCGCCAGGGGCGGATCCACAGTGGGGGCAGTAGGGGCAGCTGCCCCCACTTAAATTTTAAAAAAATTTGGGGACAAAATATAATTTTAAAAAATTTAAAATTTATTAGAGATTTGCCCCACTGAATTTTTTTTAAAAGATTTAAGGGTAGTCATGTTATTTTGACAAATAAATGAGTCTCACTTGTAAATATCAATGGAATATGATATCAAAAATTTGGGCATTTAAAGATTAACTAATATGCTAGGAAATAAGTTAGCCATCTCATTTGTTTTATGTTTATACATTGAACTAAATTTGGGGTTTGTGGTCATCTTCTTTATTCTATATTTATATGTTAGAATTGAAAATTAAGGTTTGTAGTTATCTTTTGTGGTTTATTTTTTAAATGTTGAATTGAAATTAGCGTCTGTAGCTCTCTGTTGTATTTTATTTGTTACATGTTGAATTAAAAATATGAAATTGGGGCTTGTAACCATCTCTTATATTTTATTTTTTATGTATTGAATTGAAACTAGGATGTGTTCAAAAAAAAATTGAAACTAGGATTTGTAGTCCTGTATTTATTTTTCTATATTACAATAAAATTGGGACTTGTAGTCCTCTTCTATGATTTATTTTTTATATATATTTAATTGATATTTGGGTTTGTAGTCCTCTCTATTGTTTTATTTCTATATGTTGAATTGAAATTATGACTTGTAATCGTCTCATTTATTTTATTTTTATTTGTGGAATTGGAATTGAGACTTATAGTCCTCCATTATAATTAGACTAAATTATTTTGATTTGGTAGTTTGCATAGTTTTATTGTGATAAGTTAAGTATTTCATATACCTAGGTTTAGCTTACTAGAATAAATATAGTTTAAGTTAGTTTCCATTGTTTGTGAAAATTTAATGATGAATATTAAGTTTGTGATTGAAAATTTTAATTTTTGAATTATTTATGATTTTTTTTAAATTTAATATATGATTGAACCCAATTTTACGGTTCAAATTTTTTTTGCTAGGTCTTATAGATAAATCTATAATGAGTTATTTTTATTGACTCTTTTTGTATATCACTCATGCATATGAATTGCGTCTTTAATTGATGTTCTATTAATAAAACTATATTTTTGTGAATATTTTAAATTTTAATATTAATATAGTATAAGTTGCCCCCAGTGGAGAAGATGTCTAGCTCCGCCCCTGCCTCCCGCCTCGCCTCGCCACGCCCACGACCTGGACGGACCGGGTTGTGGTTGTGGTTGAGACAAAACCCTATATTTTTGGAGAAAATTTAATTAATTAAATTGGGCTTGAGAATTTAATATTCGATATCCTTTTGATTAATTACACTGGTTCGGATTTATCCGAAACTTTGAGCCCATTCCCAAGTTTTAAGGTGTGCCAAAGGATTGAAAAAAAGAAAAAGAAAAAGAAAATTATTGGGACCAAATTAGGCTAAAAAAGCTAGGGTTGAAGAGTCTTGGAAACTTTACCTTTTGTTTGCTTCAAATGAAAGCATCCGATTTAAATTTAAATGTTGGTAACTCTTTGAGGTCAAGTTATATAAGATTTATTTCTTATGAATATCTTAATTTCGGTGTGAACGGCTTGCCTTTGATTGGAGCGGAGAAAAAATTAATCGAGATGCACAAAAGTTGATCCGAACACTCTTAACTGTTGAAAAAAAAATAAGAGCATATGCTTTAGTTCTTTATCATTGAAGAGATAGAAAAGGGAGTTTCGTTATTGACCCAGTCAAGTTTTCATTTGATGAAAGTTGTCGACGAACAGCTCCCACTAGTTTTTGTGGGTGGCTTCACAACTTCTTAGTACAATCAATAATGCAATGCCTCAATTATTTTAGAATTGATTGAACAGTAAGCTGGCATAGAAATCGTGTGGAATCAAACAACACTAATATTTACAAACATGTATATATCAAATCACTCTCGAAAACTAGTCAAAAGAGGAAGATTCAAAAAAAAGAAAAAAAAGAAAGTGATACCATCATTTTTAAGTAGTACGTGGATTGAAGTAGTTTACAATGTCCATCACAATATTTCTATGTCTGATTACTAATTATTTTAAATAATTATGACTTTTTTTTATGTGTTTTATAGTATGTGGATTGATTCATGGCATGCAAGCAATTCTCACCATTTAATTTATTCCTTTATGGTATGTTCATACGATAAAGAATGATAAGATAGATAATGATATGTCACTTAGGAATGATAAGGCACGTTTATGTACTTAACATGAAAATAGTGCAGAATCAGTTTAAATTTAAATTGCTTAACATGAAATTCAATTTAAATTTCACGTTAATGAACTCCGAGGGTAAACGATTCAATATTAACTTGATCAAACACGACATGAATTAAATAAATTTAATTAAACACGATTTAAAAAATCGAATATAGAATTAATGAAGACACAATTTAAACACGACATGGCCTGCTATGTGCCATGATGTTACCTTGAAACACAGTGCTTAGTTAACAAGTAAAGTAATCCAATGATAAGGAAGGTGAAGACCAGTTAAATTAATTGGTGGTTTAGAAGTCGGTATAATTTTTTAGACTTATTTAGACAAAAATATAATTTAAAATTTTATTTAGGCTAAAGTACATATTTTTTAAAAATGCTAATATTGTCATTCAGTAAATAATTGATTGGCTGAAACCTTTTATATTCATTCCATATATTTTGACTACAATTAAGCAATGAGAGATAAAATAGAGACATATTCTCTCTCTCTCTCGCCCCTCTTATTCTATTTATATTAATATTACAATAACACAATTAAACAAATTACACCCATTAAAAAAATAGTTACACACATTAAAAATTAGTTACACCAATTAAAAAAATAATTACACATATTAAAAAACAGTTACACGCATTAAAAAAATAGTTACACCTATTAAAAAACAGTTACACTTATTAAAAAATAGTTACACCAATTAAAAAACAGTTACATCCATTAAAAAAATAGTTACACTCATTAAAAAACAGTTACATCAATTAAAAAACAGCTACACCCATTAAAAAAAATAGAAGTTCAGTATTTATTCACATATAATTTGTGACATTCTAATCAAATCCCATTGCCATAGAATCTCGTTGCCGAAGGAGAAGAGTTTTGATCATTAATGTCCCTATTTTACCTCTCATTAATATTGTTAATCTTTACATATTTGTTTTTTCAAATAATTGCCAATGATTACTGTATAATTTAAGGAAGGGCGTTTAGGTAAAAAAAAATTTAATGCATTTGAATTTTGTACCTAAACACAAAAAAATTATAAAAATTATACTTAATGGAATAAATAATTTATCCATACACTTTTGCCTAAATAAGTCTAAAAAATTATACTTACACCTAAAAAACCTTAAATTAATAGATTTTCAAACTCACTGCAAGGTAGAAGAGTGGTTCATATTCCATTTTATATATGGATAGTTGTGAAAATGATGTCTCAAACTTCAAATCAACTGGCTCAAAACTTCACATTTTACCTTGTTTATACTCTAAAACGTTTGATACGTTATAAACGATTTGGTATGCCTGTGTTGTAAACTGGGTACGACTTTATATAATTACGTTCTATTGTATACTGGCTCGTAAAATAATTGGACAGCAAAATCAATTATTCAAACAAGCTAGAAGTTTGTGATAAGAAACTGAGGACTAGTTGAATTAGTAGAGTTCGACACTCATTCGTAGGTAGACCCTTCCATAACAACAACTTATCTCGACTAGGTGAGGTTAAAAGGCTGGTAAAAAATATTTATTATAATTTATTGATATAATTTGTTGATCTAATTCATTGTAACTTTTAGATTCATTGTAGATCCCATCAAACATTAGAACTTGACGTTGATCTAATGATTTTTATGAAACTGCATCATTATGTTAGCAAATTAGGTTAAATTTTTATGTCCAAATAATATTACTCAAAAAAAAAAAAAAACTTGTTACAAGTTTGGGGTTTTCACATTTTGTTACCTCGAAAGATGTTAATTATTTTTACTTTATACCCTAAAAGATAATTTTTTCGCATTGTACCCTCATTATTGTAAATTGATTGCAATGTGACCTCTCAACCCAACGCAACCTCTCAACCCAACGCAACCTCTCATTCCCGTAAAATATATATATGCACATGTGAAGCACAAGGTCTCTCTATGGACAAAAAGAGATTTTCACCACCATCATCACCAACACCATTGCACCACCATCATCACCAACACAGCATTACCATCATCATTATCAGCTCAACAAGTTTGATCAAATTTTTTGGAGGAATTCACTCATTCAATAAATGATATATGTATTTGTATATTTCATTTGAATTGTATAATATTTTTCTTTTGAAATTATATCATAGGAAAGTACTACTTATGTCATAAACACTTTTTGGTCTAGATTTTTTTTAATTAATGATTATATATTATTCAATTTAAAATCAATTGTCAAAACTATTTTTTGGCACGATAACACGGGCATCTCATAATTTTATCCTATATTGTCTAAGAGCATCTCTAGCCATTATACTTTTTAAAATTTAAATTTAAATAAAAAATTCTTAAAAATGTTATATAATCCTATACTCAAACTCATACTAAATTAAGGGAGATTGATTTTTTTACTAAAATTAAGAGAGATTCGAATGTTTACTCAAATAACCAATGATCAAATTTCAATTTTTTTAAAAAAAATTCAATCATCATATTTCACACTATTTAAATTTGAGTTATACTTACACTCAAGGTATCCATCAATCTATGTGCTAATGTTTTTCCTTTTCTCTTTTTTTCTAGGAGTAATGCTAAATGGACTTAAAAATTAGACTTAAAAAATTGACTTGATAATCTCAACCATTGAATAAGTAGTAGGTCCTAATAAATGTTAGGACCTACAGTGAAATCAATGGTTGAGATTATCAAGTCAATTTTTTAAGTCTACCTTTTAAGTCCATGTAGCATTGCTCTTTTTTCTAGACGTGGAAATATTTAGCCATGCAAAATAGTCTAAATAATTAGGTAAGCTGCCTATGCCAAACACACCCTTTAACTCTCTCTATATATAACCCCAAGCACACTTGTTGGTTCTCACCACATTCCTCCAATTTCATATGAGTCATATCACTTGCTGTTCTAGTTATCTAGCAAAAAAAATGTCTTCATCTTCCTCTTCTTCTTCAATGGTTGTTGTCACTTTAGTTATGGTTTTGCTATTAGTAGAAAGCTCTTCAGCTCAGCTATCAACCAACTTCTATTCTAAGACTTGTCCGAAAGTACTAAGTACCGTGAAATCCAAGGTACAATCGGCGGTGTCGAAGGAAAAACGCATGGGTGCTTCTCTACTTCGCCTCCACTTCCATGACTGCTTTGTCCAAGTAATTGTTCTAATTCTTGCATCAAAACGGTCATGTTGATTAAGATTTTTTATTAAATTTTTCATTCTAAATAATATGACACAGTTTTTATCATCAAATAAGTGGATCTTATTAATATTCAATGATTGAAATTATACCACATTACTCGTAATGAAAAACTTAATAAACATAACATTACCGCTTATGCGTATAGTCTCCCTTTAAGTTGAATGTGACCGTTGGAACTTATCTCTACACTTAGGTCAAATACCTATGCGTGCGTGTGGGGCAAGTGGCAGGTCTCATTCGTTAACCTACAGCATTGCCCAATCATGCACAAAATAGGCCCAAAGAGGGAGAGAGAGTCGGTGTATAACTAATATTCTAAGAATAATGTTATATGGACTTAAAATGTAGATTTGATCAATTACTTTCATTGATTTCATTGTGAGTTTCAACTTTTATTAAGACACTATCTATTTAGAGATTGTGATTGATTAAGTTTAGATTTTAAGTTGACATTTTTAAGTACAAATAACATTTCCCATATTCTAATTTGGGCATTCTTCTTTGGTATCTGCTGCTTCAGATTCATTGAATTCTTCCCTCCTCGAACTAATCACCTTAGGAAAAAGATCTCAGTTTGCATGAGGAACCTCTTTCTATTTAGGAAAAACTGTTGTTTTCAAGTTTTACAGTGGATTCTCCGTTGAGCAATGCTATTAGAATTCAATTTGTTGATCTAATTTGTTGACTTAATTCACTATGACCTTTGGATTAACTGTAGGACCCATCAAATATTGGAACTTGGTATTGATCCTATGGCTCTACTGAAGCCACATCATTATGTCAGTAAATTTGGTCAGATTTTTGTGTAATGCTACGCTGACCAAATTTTGGGATCAAATTTAGAGCTCAAATGACATGACAACATATTATTTGAAGTTTTTATTGGGACTCAAATAACATAATACCAAATAAAAAAGTTCAACTCAGTTGTCATGTCATTTGGGCTTCAAATTTGGTCTCAAAATTTGGCCAGTGTAACATTATTTCAAATTTTTAGATCCAAATAGTATTACTATTCCTGGTTTTAGGGTGTCTGAGACCATATTAATCATGGAATGTTTGAGGAAATATTTCTCAATAATGCATAGTGAACAAAGAGATGAATTCTTTTTTTTTTTAATTCAACGGTTAGGGGTATCCATGTCAGCTTACACACACCTTGATTAATTTTCTTATTGATCTGGTCAAAGGTAGACCATCCACGTTGAGACTAAAGTATTTATGAGTGATAAACCTCTCGTGACCTAGTCCTAAGAAGTTACTAAGATTCGAATTCAAGAATTTAGGTTTATAACTTGTCTCTATTACTACTTGAACTACGCCTGACTTAAGAGATGAATTCATGGCTGGTGCAATTCTGACTGATTTTCTTGTGTGTGTCATGGGGAATTTCTCTTCTCTGATGCTTTGATTACAGGGGTGTGATGGGTCAATACTCCTAGATGACACTTCTTCTTTCCGAGGGGAACAAACTGCTGGCCCAAACAGTAAGTCTATCAGAGGTCTGAATGTAATTGAACGCATCAAGTCCAAGGTGGAGGACGTGTGTCCTGGTGTAGTGTCATGCGCTGATATCGTAGCCATTGCCGCTCGCGATTCAGTTGTTCTTGTGAGTAGTTACCATTACCAAAACCTCCCTAGACTATGGTCTGTGTCTTTTTCCTTGATTTAGTTTTTTCTTGTATGACAATATTGTTGTTTTGTTGCAGCTTGGAGGACCCAGTTGGGATGTCAAACTTGGAAGAAGGGACTCCAGAACAGCCAACTTTGCTGCTGCAAATACTGGCCAAATTCCTGCCCCTACTTCCAACCTTAACACTCTCATCAAAACATTCCAAGCTAAGGGACTGTCAACCAAGGATATGGTTGCCTTATCAGGTACTCTACCTAGTTTGTATGTTTGTGTGTTTGTGCAGAGAGAGAGAGAGAGAGAGAGAGAGAGAGAGAGAGGGCGGGGTAGGGAAATTTATGTATTTCTCTAAAGTTGCTATGTCATCACATCATATATGTATTTCTCTAAAGTTGCTATCTTAAACCAGGAGCACACACGATTGGACAAGCAAGGTGCACTGTCTTCAGAGCCCGTGTGTACAACGATACCAACATTGATAGTTCTTTCGCTCGAACAAGGCAAGGGAACTGCCCACCAAACTCTGGGTCTGGGGATAACAATCTGGCTCCTCTAGACCTTCAAACTCCTACTACTTTTGATGTTAACTACTACAAGAACCTGGTAAAACAGACGGGTCTTCTTCACTCTGATCAAGAGCTTCACAATGGCGGATCCACCGACTCGCTTGTAGAAACATACAGCAAAAATCCCAAGACTTTTAATTCCGATTTTGCTGCTGCCATGATCAAGATGGGTGATATTAGCCCACTCACCGGATCAAAAGGCGAAATTAGGAAAAAGTGTGGGAGG
>JAHQCQ010029589.1:0-12664 GCA_023539305.1 Ilex asprella | reverse complement strand
ATCTCAATCTTGACTCTTCAATCCTTAACAATTGTGATTCTTCCTCTAGTGATTACTTCACTTGTCTTATCCATTATTACTTTAAATTAAGTAATTTACCTGCAAAATAAACCAAACTACTATAGAAAGTATCAAACTAGAAAATCAAGGAATTTAACATATTTAATCACAAATAATATGCAATTAACTAATTTTTAAATATAATAAAATTACACTTTTGATGGTTAATCATACGACAAATTGTATCAGATGGACAAAACTGAAGGACAAAAGTAAGTAATTTAATGACCACTATGAAACACTTTCTTCATATTATTTTTTATACTCTATTTCATTAACATGTATTGTTTTTAATTAAAAGGGCAACGTTACAGAGTGGAAAAAAGTTTAGAAATATCATTGATGTTGAAGATGTGTTGAAACTCAGATGAAAAAGTGCTTCACAACTATATAATTTACTATACATTGTGACTGTCAAAAAAATATAATTAATATGAAATCTGGAATTT
Organism: Ilex asprella; assembly: GCA_023539305.1. Taxonomy (NCBI): domain Eukaryota; kingdom Viridiplantae; phylum Streptophyta; class Magnoliopsida; order Aquifoliales; family Aquifoliaceae; genus Ilex; species Ilex asprella. The sequence continues at coordinate 12,155 of JAHQCQ010029589.1, read as the reverse complement.
ATGTTAATTAACAAAATCATGTTATCACTCAGGTAATTGATTGTTGGAGAGAAATCTTGATGGATGAAATAAATTGCAAATGTTTCTTTTTCAACAGTATGCTCTAGGTGAGTGTTGGTAACCTACATTGTAATCTAATTTCCGGGTTATTATATTTAGTAACGCAATTATAGTAACATTCATGCTACTGTATATTTACTTTGGTATTATTGTACTATGTTGACATTGTTCAGCCTTCAAATTTTATGTATTACTGTTGTTTAACGTGTAGACATATGTAACGATTGAAAAATAAGAACACTCTCGGCAGATTGAGATAGACAATAACCTGAACAGAGGCAAGTTTGATCATTACTTTTATTCAAAATGAATTCAAATGGCAGCGCAGCCAACCCATACATTCCATTGGACATTGTTTGTACTGGATATTGATGCAGCCATGCAGGGAAATGGACCCACTACAACTTCTTAAAACCTCGCAAGGGAATGAAGGATAATTGGTTTGAGGATGCCAAAATATTGGTAAGTTAACTAAATGTTAACAACCCACATTATTCGATATATACGTTGTACAAAATTAACAATTTTTTTTTATTGTGGAAGAAAGCATACGTAGAGACAATATCCAAGGAAGGACAAAAAAAGTCTTTGAAAACAAAAAGAAGAAATTGTAATCAGCACGTAAGACATCAACTGCCAAATATATTCATATGAAAAATGCCCTTAATAAAGAGAAGACACGTACGTAAATAATAAAATAGTATACCTTCAAGTGAATTATATTAAATATCATTAACAAATTACATGAATGCAGGGTCGACTGTGGATTGTATATGTGTTACTTAATGAAACAACTTGCTCGTGGAAAGAAAATAGAAGATAAACTAAACCACCCCAACTTACAGTTCTACGAATAGAGATGGTGTCTACATTCATAAAGCATAGGAATGCATGGACTGTTAAAGACTACAAGACAAGATTAAAATTAAAAAAGAGATACCAAAAAAATAAAAATTGGTGATATTGTAAAACTATTCATTTTTTAGCTAGTTGTAGGGTTGGTTAAAAATTGGTTGTAATTGTTTGTTGGTTGATAATTGGTTGAAATGGTGTATTTAAACCATTAGAAATGTGGTTTGGTGTTACATATTGATATTAAATTGATATGTCGATGTAAGGCTGTGTATTTATTTGTAATGGAATGTTTAGGGAACAAAAAAAACTTTGTTCATATTGTAACTTAAAAAATAACTTTCTCAAATATGTTCCAACTTGCTGAACTATTTGATTTTTGAATGTTGAAATGGTGTTGTATGTGAAAGTGATATATTGTTATACGTATGCTTGGGTATTGTTTGTATATATTTGTTTGAAAAATAGATGAAACTCTGTCTTGATTGTCTACCCAAAAAAGTAACATGAGTAGTAACGTGGTTTAAATTTGTTCCTAATTAGGAAATCACATAAAATCCGTTTTAATTTTTCATTTTGAAGTGAGTTTGTAATATTATTGCACGATTAATTATTGTCTCTAATGATCATTAATTAGTGACATTGACAGTAACATTATTAGTAACATATATGGTCACATTAATAGTAACATTGATCATATCTTGTCTATACGAGAAGAATACTACATTATTAACTTATCACACTAGATAATCCATGATATTTCAAATGTGTAACATGACAAACTCAAAAACTGAATAAAAAATAACATCTTCGTCCATAAAAGGTAACATGACAATTTAAAAATGTAAAGTTTACAAATGCCCGTTACAAGTTCTTTTATTATGACTACAATGAATTTTCCTAACAAATTCACCCTAGACCTAAATCTATGCTTCATTGGATGGTCTAGTTGGTTTTTTGGACAATGATGACAACATATCAACATCACCCGCTAAAAAGGTTGGATGATCGGGTGTTGGAATGGGGTGTATAGTATAGGTTCAGAATAACACACTCGGTAAATAGTAACCTGATAAAAATAATCAACAAAATCATTGATATTCCTTCCACTCTTCTAAATTGTTGCCATAGCATGGGCACAAGACAAACCGTTGACCTGTCATTGGTAGCATGAACACGTGCATCTCTCAATGTCAGCTGTCATGGAAGGATATGAATTAACCTAAAAAACATGAGATGATGACATCCTAACAAACCAGGAACGATACTCAGTGAAAGCAACTTGAAGATTGGCTTCAATAATTGGACAATTAACGACATTCCAATGTGACAATGTATTCAATCGGCAGCCCATTTGATTTTATAATCTGCCCCCTTATTGTGTCAATCATTTTTGTGATAGGTAGATGACGTGACTTCGTGATCCAAACATTGAATGACTCTGTCACATTTGAAGACATCTCTCCATAATGATTTCCCTTGAAAAATGCATTTACCCATTTTTCAAATATAAGGTTTTCCAAGAACCTATCAGCAACAAATCCTCTTCACGTCAAAACGCATTAAGTTTCTCATTGAAAAATACTTCTGCTAGAGAATAAACGCACATTGTAAAGAAGAAAATCATACACTCGTAAAACACATGGGTAAAATGAACCCCACTGTACTTCTCTCTCAGATTTGCTTTTAAATTTTGTAGGCAGAACGAATGGTGCACTGTTGGGAATACCTTTGACATTACTTCTATCAACCTAACATTCTGATCAAACATAATGGTAAGGTCCCTACTATTATCAACAATCACAACTAATTTTTGCAAAAATCAAGGCCAGTCATACTCATTATTTGAATCAACAACAACAAAAGTCAATGGAAACAAACATGTAATACAAACAATTACATAAACAGTAACATCAAATCAGTAACATACAAGCAAAAAAATATATTATCAACATATACTACTTAATTTAAAAGATAACAACAAAATAAAATCAGTAACACCAAATTAAACCAAAAATCATCTTGGTTGTCATCTTTGGTAGTCGCAGACAACATAATGTCTTTATACATCCCCTTTAAAAATGTAGCATCAATAAATAATATGGGTAGACAATACTTAAATACATGTATACATGTCTTAAATGACAAGAACAACCTACTAAAATGTTGCGTGTGCGAGTCATTTTTCAACACAAAATGAATATCTGGATTGCTTTGATTTGCAGTCTGTACATACCACAGTAATTGTTGGTATGACAACGAATGATCCTTGAAAAACATACCCCTTATTTTTTTGTCACACATCCAAGCTTGGTTATATGGTATGATCAATGTTGTGATCGTGCAGTAATTATAGTGAATAATAAGTAAATAATCAATCAAAAAAGCAAGAGAGAATAACACACAGATTTACGTGGTTCGGCAATGTGCCTACATACACGAGGAGCGAGCAGTGATTTTATTCATTATATCAAAGTAGGGTTACATCTTAAGTATTTATATAACCCTAGTACGGATGTATTTACAAAAATACCCCTTATACCGTACCGCGGGGCGTTGCCCCCGCACCCCCAACTAATCAGCATCCTACAAGGCAGATGCTGTCGCGGGCTCCGTTTCGCTACGCTATGCAACGCAACGCCCGCTCCGGTATCTGCCTCCTTATCATTGTGCACACAGCAAACATGAGCCACACATATTCTAACATTCAAACTATAATCTGAATGAAACATACTTTTCACATCACATGGTGTGTCAGGTTTTTGCCAAGTGTTATCAACAATAAGTCCTCCAATCAAGTTAGAAGTCATTCTTTTGTTCTTTGTCAGATGTGTAGCCGCACCATATGTGTGCTCATTTTTTAACTTCTTGATGTAAAACTACCAATTAATCCTTTGGAGTGTAGCAACAACAAACCACTCACACCCAGTAGAATATTTTAAAACACATTCAGCCTTTACTCTTGTTTTTCATTCTTCACATAATTAAACTGAAAATCAACCTCGATTGCATATTTACATAAAACATTTTGAAAATTAGCTACTCCTCTCTCAAACTTCTAACCAACCTCTACTATTCTATTGGACCATCCATCAGCAAACAAAACCTTCTCATTGTGAGAACAAAAACGAATGAGAAGATCATCCTCACAACAAAAAATATCAACAGATAATTTAGAATTTTGCACAACTTCCCTACCCTCAAAATCACGAACTTCATTCCCTTTTACAACAACTGTAACATCAACATAACTCCAGTGAACAAACCGTGCAATTAAAAACATGTTTATCACATTATGATCATTTTGTAAAGCACAATGTGAATGTTCAGGAATAGCGTACGACAAAGCAATACAACTGGAACTCAAACCATTTCAATTGTCACAAACACTACGTAACACATCATCAATAGTGAAATTCATTAAAATTCTAATCATAACAGTCTCATAAGAATACTTGCAACAAACTAATATGTTATCATCAATCTATAACCAAAAAAACAAATATAAAGGAAAAAACATTGAAATACGAAAACATATCAATTCTAATTTCAATAAAGTACGAATGGTAACATGAAAAATAAAAATAGAAACTAATTTCAAAAAAAATAAATTTGTGTACTGCATTATGACTGTACCACTAACATTCATGTTACTATGACTGTGTAAACAAAAAAAATGAATTTACTAGATTCTAATAAAGAACAAACATACAATGATTCGGGCTTGGCATTTTAGCAATAAACAAATCAAATAATCGCCAATCGAATTAAGAAAATAACTCTCAGATGGTCGTAAAGTACGTCGTAGTAAAAATTTCAATAAGTAAAATTGAATTTCCGACAAGTAACATACAAATTCTGGCAATGGCAAAAACAACAATTACAATGAATACCTCAACAGATCTAATTATTCCAGCACACTAAATCAAGAATAGCTCGAACTCTAACAAATAGTAAGTAGAACTCTAACAAATAGTAAGTAGAACTCTCAAATTGGTAGTTCGTCTGCAAACAATTTTAAACTCTAGGTACTACTTCTATCACCTTCAACCCCTCCCCCACCCCAAAACACAAAGCCTGTCATTCAAATGTATAACATAACAAAAATTGATAAGAATTTGAATTTAAATTATTAAGGAAATCTTCTAATTTATCGTCGTAAATCAAGCACTCATATATTCAATCACCAGTTACTATATATATATTCAATGGAAAAAACAACAATTAAAATGAATACCTCAACAGATCTGATTGTTCCAACACACTACATCAAGAATAGCCCGAACTCTAACAAATAATAAGTAGAACTCTCAAATTGGTAGTTCGTCTACAAACAATTTTAAACTCTAGTTACTACTTCTATCACCTTCAACCCCTCCCCCACCCCAAAATACAAAGCCTGTCATTCAAATGTATAACATAACAAAAATTGATAAGAATTTGAATTTGAATTATTAAGGAAATCTTCTAATTTATCGTCATAAATCAAGTACTCATATATTCAATCACCGGTTACCATATATATATATATATATATATATATATATATCATTATTGAACTAACGTTTATGGCCTTTCATAACTGACCAAAACTAACACCGTTAGGAGTATTTTTTAGATTAAAAAAAAAGTGAATTTAACTACTTACTAATAAGATTAAAAACAAATTTATCCTCAAATAAGTCCAGGAAGACTTAGCCCAAATTTTCACATTTTTTTAAAGTAAAAAATAGAAGTGAGTCCCCTTAGATATACTTGTTTGAAGATAAATTCTACAAGGAAACTTATAAGGGGCTAAGTCCATGTTTAAAATTATATGTAATGACTTAAGTCTATTTTTTTTCATCTCAAAAATATCCTTCATTTAAAGGAAGTTAAATTAATTTTCTATTTTGGAATTTGTTATCCCTTAATTCAATGTCAATTAAAATATGCCAATAAAATCTCCATCATAAATTTAAAATTCAAAGATCTCTCTCTCCTTCTCTCTCTCTCTCTATATATATATATCAAATTCAAAACACACTCTCTCTCTATATATATAAAATTCAAAGCGCTCTCTCTCTTTATATATGATCCCTTTCTCTCTCTATATATATATGCTTTCTCTCTCTCTCTCTCTCTATATATATATATATATATATACGATGAGTTGTTATGGAGATAATGCAAGTATAGTGGTGGCGGTGGTGTGGAGTAAAAATGAGTTATTGGAGTGAAACTTGAATGATTTTTTGTGTGGTGGTGATGGTGGTGAGCGTTGTTGTGGAGGTAATGACAACATGATGGTTGACGTTGCTCAGGAGGTGATGATGGTGCGATGGTGACAGTGCTATGGTGAGAAAAGTGGTAATCGAATATATATATTTGAATTCGTGTTACTATTTTTTTTGTTATGTTACTGTTCATGTTACTGCTTTTGTTGAGTATGTTACTATTAATGTTACTATTATTTTAAACATATTACTATTTTTATTGAGAATGTTACTACTACTATTTTACTAAATATTAATATTCAATGTTACTATTTTTTTTAATATTACTATTTTTTGTGTTTGAATTTGAGAGAAATAATTATTGTTAAATATATTATAGTTTTTGTTAAGCACGTTATTATTTTTGTTGAACATGTTAGTGTTGTTATTTTTTAAAAATACTAATATTGAATGTTTCAAATTTTTTTATGTTTAAATGTTACTATTTTTTGTGTTTAAATGTATTATTTTTTGTGTCTAAAATGATAACTTTTTTTTGTAATTGAATGTTACTATTTTTTATTTTTAAGAGGAAAAATTTTAATGTTAGTGAAACTCTTAACCTATATATGGATATAGATAGATATGAGAAATAAAAAATTTTAATGTTAATCAAACTCCTAAGATTTAAGAGTTTTAAATTTTAAATTTTATTTTACTTTTAAAAGGAAGGGATAATATGGTAAAATTGACAAAAAGCGGACTTTATAACAAATAAGTTTTCTTGATGAACTTAAGTCCAAACAAGTCCATATAGGGGGATCGACCTCCAAATTTTTCTTTTTTAAACAAGCCTAAAAATTATTCAAATTCGACTCGTTTAAAAAATGAACTAGTTCAAAATGGACCGAACCCAAATAATTCTGTTTGATTATCAAACCAATGAGGATCCGTACAACCCCTGGGCCAACGAGGTTAAACACCCAATCATGAAACGGGTTAGGGCAGAAGGAAAGCCCAGTGCACTTTTGGGCTGTAGTCCACCAGACTCGTGGGCTCTTTGTTAGAAACCCAGGGCCCATGATCACTGAGACATTTTGAAGAGAGTGATCCACTGAGCGACGAACATAGCGATTACAAGTCGCGGGTTTAACAAATGTTGCTCCGTCGCCTCCGCCCATCCCTCGCCGCCGTACGTTACTTCTCGACGGAAGCTGCTACGACTGCGGATCTCGCACCCTCTGAAGCCACCGTCACAAGAACCGGTGGCCGAGACACACTGGGTAGGAGGCTTCTGAGTCTCGCATACGCAAAACGCAGCGCCGTCGTTGCTATACATAAATGGAAAGAGGAAGGGCATGCTGTTCGCAAGTACGAGCTCAATCGCATCGTCCGTGAGCTTCGAAAGCTTAAGCGCTACAAACACGCCCTCGAGGTTTAGTTTCTCTCATCCCCCTTCTCTATACACACACAGAGTCATATATAACTAAATGTATTATTGACGATGATATAATGCTCAATCATCACTTTATTATTTGGGGAACTGAGTCTATGTCTAATTGATATCGTGGGCTTCGAATTTGAGTACGTTTTTGGTATTGGGAGAAAGGAATGAAAGGAAATACGAAAGAACTAGGCTTGCATTGGTTTCAACTTTGAAAGATGAAAACTGAACAATGAAATGCTTAACTGTGAACTGTTCAAAGAAAAATTTAGAAACGCTGAACCGTGGGTTGTGTTCAATGAGAATGCCCTTTTTCTGGGTCTTGGTGCAATGGTTGCTCCATTGTGACGTAGAGATCAGGTCATGGGTTTGAGTCGCAGAAACAGTCTATCTATTTGGAGGGAATGCTCAGTAAATCTAACTCTCTCCAGACCTTACCATGGCGGGAGCCTCTGGGTAAGCCTTTTTTAGTCTTATGAACATGATTAAATGGCTGGATTGGTTATGGTCACTCATCATTGAGCTTGGCATTGTGGGCGTAACAGACTGGTATGAATTACAGAAATACTACTAAAGGAGGGAGGAAATGAGAAATGCAAGTACCTTGCTATCTAGAAATAATATCACAATGTAAAGGCCTTGCTATCAGCCATGGTTCTTGTCACACCATAATCAAATTGGTTTACCCTACGGGTTGCATCTATGTTTATACTCAGGAATTAAACATACCCAGCATCTACGGCTAGAATTCCAGTTGCCTCTGGTTTCTGCTTCCGTAGACTTGGTAATGCCTTATTTTTAGGATTTCTATATGTTGAAAGAATTGTAGCAATTTTTTTTTCTCATTTCTTATACCATACATATTTGGTTGTATTAATTTTCTTGTCAGGTTAGAATGCATTTTCATCCCTATGGACTCACTTGGTCTGCAAATATGCATGTTGGAGTGATCTCACAAATGTTCTGATCATGTTTTAAAGGATGTTCTTGGATTTAATTTTTTAAAATAAGGGGAAAAAGTTAATATATGAGGAATTATGTACTATTATTTCTTTTAGACTTTTCAAGGACAAACAAAAAATAAATGTAGGCGACACATTTTCGCTAAATTTCACTGAGATTTTATCTGCACTATGTTCCTCAAAAATGACAATTTCAACTTGGTTATTTGCACAGATATGTGAATGGATGACATCTCAAGAAGATGTTCAACTGTTGCCGGGAGACTATGCTGTCCATTTGGACTTGATTGCAAAAGTTCGTGGTTTAACCAGTGCAGAAAAGTTTTTCGAAGATCTACCAGATAAAATGAAAGGCCAACCTACCTGTACTTCCCTTCTCCACACCTATGTCCAGCACAAAGAGTCGACTAAAGCCGAGGATCTGATGGAGGAAATGTCAGAACGTGGTTTCTTGAAGTATCCCCTTCCTTACAACCACATGCTGTCTCTTTACATCTCAAATGGGCAGTTAGAGAAGGTTCCTGAAGTGATACGGGAACTAAAGAAGAACACCTCACCAGATGTAGTCACTTACAATTTGTGGCTGACTATGTGTGCCTCGCAGAATGATGTTGAAACTGCAGAAAAGATCTTTCTTGAGCTAAAGAAGGCTAAAATAGAACCGGACTGGGTAACATATAGCACACTGACCAGCATGTATGTTAAAAGTTCACTCCATGAAAAAGCATCTTCCACTCTGAAAGAAATGGAGAAAAGGGCCTCTCGAAAAGTTCGAGTAGCATATTCCTCTCTTGTTAGCTTGCACACAAACTTGGGTAATAAGGATGAGGTTTACCGGCTGTGGAAAAAGATGAAGGCAATCTTCCGTAAAATGAATGATGCCGAATACACATGCATGATATCTTCTCTAGTCAAGCTTAAAGAGTTTGAAGAGGCAGAGAAACTTTACACTGAGTGGGAATCTGTTTCTGGGACTGGTGACTCTAGGGTTCCCAATTTACTTCTTGCAGCATACATCAACAAAAATCAGATGGAAATGGCTGAGGATTTCTACAATCGGATGAGGCAAAGAGGGATCAATCCTAGTTACACTACTTGGGAGCTCCTTACATGGGGTTATCTGAAACAAAAGAAGATGGAAAAAGTTCTAGATTGTTTTAAGAAAGCGGTTGGCAGTGTCAAGAAATGGAATCCTGATGACAGGATGGTTCGAGAAGTATTTAAGTTCCTTGAGGAGCATGGCAATATAGAGGGTGCAGAACAATTGTTAGTTACTCTTCGGAAAGCTGGTCATGTTAATACAGAGGTATATAATATGCTTCTGCGAACTTATGCAAAAGCTGGTAAAATGCCTCTCATAGTAGCAGAGCGGATGAAGAAGGACAAGGTTCAATTTGATGAGGAAACTCAAGGTCTCCTTAAATTAACTAGCAAAATGTTGGTGAGTGAAGTTTCAAGCTGCCTTTCTTGAGCAGGGCACCGAATGAGTTGCTTCAAGATAGGAGTTTGTGGCCCTGCCACCCTCTGCTATCAAAATAGACACATTTTCCAGATCTAGAGTACTCTTGGCTAAATTTTTGCCTGGTTTTAACAGCTGGGGCAAAAAGAGCTCACACGGGTGAGAGTTACATTACCTGTGTTGTGTAATTTCACTTAAATCTTCAATGATACCCTTTGTTTCTAAAGTTCCAGAGTGAAGTGTAGACTGGGAAATTGGTAATTTGGGATTCATTGGGAAAAATGATGGTGACGATAAGTCATCAGTGATCAAGCATTATTGTGAATGATTGATGACGTTGTAAATGTCTTACTATAAGCAGAAATTTGAACACAGGAATTCACTGAAAATTTATAAAGGGATAGATGGAAGTGCATAACAAACCTGAAATTGTCAAATTGTTGTGTCAACTGTGAAATAAACAGTAAGTATATCCTAAGTGATTCTCAGCTTACATAATCCCTGAAAATGCCAGAAAAAAAAAGGGTCTGATGAAATCACCAGCCGATGAATAAACAGAACACTTCAAGCATACCATTGTATATCAGCTCAGCAAGGCAAGAAAGAACCCTAACAACAAAGGTATAAAGTTTTTAGTCAAACCAACAGGAGGAGCTGAATTTGCAGAATTGTCGGTTGTGAAGCTTCCTCCAGTGGTATGTGTGCTTAAAACAACCACTGTCCAGTCACCTTCAAAACCAATACCAGCTCCGGTGTAAGTGCTGTCATTCAGATACTGCGTGTACTGAGACTCTGTATAGTTTGTGAGCACAAGAGCTGGGACTAAGTTAGGAACGCAGGCAGGCATCACAACGCCGTCTCTAGTGTCAGTGATGTTTAGATGGCATTTGGCAAGTAGGTCGGGATAGTTGGAAAACTGAGGTTCGGTGCCTGGAACAGTATCTGCCCCAGTAGTATTCGAACATGGTTGATTCTTGAGCTGGGTTGCTACTTCATCAGCAAAGCAGTCTGCATTACTGTTCTCAGCAAGGGTAGTCAGGTTCACCAATGATCGATAGCTATTTAGGCCCTGAAGTAGATTTGCCTTCTCATCTGCAGTAAATTTTATTGAGAACTTCTTGTAACAACAACAATAATCAATGAAATTGAGAGGAATCGAGATACAGATACATACTGTAGGTTGAAGTGAAATTAATTGTCATGCAACAATTACCAAACTCCTATAGGTAGCTTTATTTTTAAAGGCTTCACTTTTTCAATTAAAGCATTTCCGTTGAAGAAAGAAAGTTCTCTTCACATTTCCAAAAGGTGTAGCAAGCAAGAAACAGAATTCTAGCTCAAGATCATTTAAAAGAAACTGTTTTACTTTCTGTGGCTTCAATGGCAAAACAAAGGTTGGATCTGCTGTTCAACGCCAATTTCAGATCTTGCTTTCACGCCACCAGATGAACGTATACAGCTTGATTTTGGGCATTATTGATTACAAGCATTTTTCTATATGGATAGACACAAGGACAGCAAAAAGAGCTATTCATTTCATTTCAGCTGTGGATTTAGAGGAAAGGGTTCGATTTACCCAATTACATTCATACGCAGGAATGCATCATTTTACTCTCCTCTGAAGTTTCTCTTCAAAAAGGTCATCAAGTGAGTTCTCTTCATCAAATCTCAAAAGCTTTATTCGTAAAATTAAGGGGGGATTCAGATGGGAGTCCAGGAATCTAGCTTTGGCAAACTATGGTGGAAGAAAACTTAAAAAAGAGAAAAGCACTGATTTGGTTTGTGCATTGCTATGATTTTAAAAGTGTGCACTTTTTTTGGGTTTGGGGGGGATTTTCCCCCAATGAAGAGAGAGTGAGTCTCTTGGATTAGATCCAAGGCCATCAAGCAACAAGTCAGCCCAAATGCACAATGCTTCATTGACTCTATAGATCATGACCATTGTGATTCAATCAAACCTCAAAGCAGCATAACATTATGCATAGCACATTGGTTTCCTTCAAATTTGATCCAAATACAGCCAACTAAGAAAAGACCCATTTGCAAATTATATATCTATTCTATTCTATTAAAAGAGAACCAGATTAGAAAGCGACAATGAAGAGAGAGAGAGAGTAATGAAAGAATGTTTACCTACAGATTGGACCTGACAAGAGAGCAATAGAATGGCAAGAAAAATCAAG
>JAHQCQ010029588.1:0-12664 GCA_023539305.1 Ilex asprella | reverse complement strand
AGATTAGGATTTGTTTCCTTGTAATGACTAGCCTTATAAATAGGCTTTTAATCAATGAAAAATGGGAGACAATATGAGAGACAATACATAATGAATTTTGATTGTGAGTTGAGTTGAATTTACTCTTCTTGTTCTTGAATGAACTTTTGAACTTATCAAAGGTAAATCACAACCTTTGTGGTGTTCCTTCTTGTAATTTGGGTTCTTGAGACAGGTTCTTCAATGGGTCTAGATTTTAATATAATCTGAGTTCTTGACACAAGATCTCAATGGGTCTAAATTCTCCATCCATAGACCTGAGTTTGGCTTTCTTGGGTTGTTTCTCCAATATTGTTGTTGGGTCTCAAAGTAAGTCGATTGGAGTTCACATCACACAGACTCATCCTTATGGTTAACTTGGGCCATAAAGTCTGTTTCTGGCCTACATCTTCCCTCATGTCCTCCCGCCTCTCATCATCCAAAGGAATATTTGAATTTCCTAAAACAGAGCGCACTCCCATCAAGTTAGGAATGGAACCAACCTGCTTTCCCGCAATGCCCTCCTTCCTACTTTCAAGCACAACTTTGCTTAGATGCCTCCTAGATTCACGCATATCATCAACTTATGTAATTGTCTCTTCAATTCTCCAACTTCTGTCCATGGTAGTCACCGGGTTCCGATAACTGAGGATCATCTTGGACTTGGTTGATACCGCAACCACGAACCATATTGATATTCATTTCTGGATCTTTCCGCATCATTGGGAGTTTTCCAAGAACAATTTTTCAGCGTATGGCCCATCCTTCCACAAGAGAAACATATATACGGGAGAAGTTCATAAAGAATGGAAGCAAACTTGAAACCTCCTTTATCATCACAGATCTTGATTCCTCGACGTAAAGGCTGAAGGATGATAATTTTCACCCTTGTACGTATAAACTTACCTCCACCCCCAATCTTCTCCCGTATTTCTATTAGATCCCATGCATTAAAACTACTTGCAATTTTAATGGCCATTTCCTTTGTAATACATTCGTGGAAGACAATGAATTTGCACCCAAAAAGTATCATAATCAAATGGAATCTTATTCACAAGCATACCTCTAGACCATCTTTGCGTAATCAGCAAATAATTATCAAAGCACCATGGGCCAATGTTTAAAACTCTCCAAACCTCCTTCTCTTCCCTAAAAAAGAAATGGAAAATATTGGAAGATAATTTTGTAAACTTCAACTCCTTACAACGCCATACAGTAGCCGTAGTATTCCTCAAAGCCACATTCCACCAAACCATCCTGAATATCGTCGTTATTATAAACTAGGACATATTCTTCATCTTCGGTTAACGTAAAGGAATCAAGTTTGTTTATAATACCTTCTTTCATAATACAATTTCGAAAAGAATATAAACCAATCAATAGTGAAGAAGTGGTAGGATAGAACGATTCAAGACCCGGAATATGATAGAACTTCAAAGTAGGAAGAGCTAGAAGACACTCCTGTAGGAAACGAGATCCTAAGAAGAGAAAAAAACGAGACAAGAGAGCTTCCTTCCGATTTTGAGTTCCTAACAATTAACGAATTCGTGTGATTTGAACTATAATTTTCAAAAACGACTCTAAAACAAAGTTACATTGGTTGAAAACACATATTTTATAGTGAACACTAAGGATGATAAATATTTTCGATAGCGCTCTTATATATATTTATTATATTTAATTTGGGTTCATGATATATTTTGGACAAGAGATGCATGAATTTAGTTTTTTGTTATTGGCCAATACTGTACCACGACGCCATGTCTGACATGTATCTGTGCCTTTCGAGTCGATGAATGATACCACAACCTTAAACCATCCGAGTCATCTTTATTGTCGTTAGCAGAGAAAGACATTTATGAATTTATGATATTATTTAAAAAGCAAAGCAGTCTTTGATAAAGTTATGCTGAAATATGCACTAGTGATTGCTACTTCGTGGAGATTCATTTTTTACTTACAGATATATATTGATAAAAAGTTGCGGAATTTTGGTATTAATGTGAAGAGTGATGATGATTTTTGATTGAAAGCATAGCTGCACAATTGAAAGGTGTTGTAGAAATTTGCGACTGTCATTTTAATTGGGTATGGGTACATTTGTAAGAGCCATGCGAACAATGTGAGCGTAGAGCCCTCCATGTCACAGAAGGTATGTTGGGCGCCAATGTCATGTAAAATTGCTATATATCTAATTCACAACATGTCTATGCAGGAGAAAGATTGATTTAACTTGGAAGTTGACTCGCTTTTTGCAATTCTAGCAAAAGTCTAGCCAATGGCCAAGGAGTTGAGACCAGGGACATTGACAGTGTACCTCTACATTCCCAACATCATTGGTGAGTTTCTAACATCTTTTTAGCTCTATTTGATTGTGATTTTGGAGAAACAAATGAGTTTACACACGACACAAGTCTACCTCAAATATAGATGGAGATATTACGTGGATGCTAACTTTTAATATGATAATTCTGTTTTTGATTTTAGTTTCTTTATTCTGTTTGTCACTTTGTTGGTATCGATATGCTAATTGTGGGTAAATGGCATATAGAAGTATATTATGATACAATAGTTAGTTTTTATTTTCTTACTGTGCAATTCAGTTACTTGGAGATGATATATAATAATGTCGGCATCTAGGATACAAAAGTTTTGTCTACATTTGTTTGTTGCTTATTGATTGTTATTGTTCAATTGGATTCAGCGAATTATAGTGCTAATCTGCATTTGAATGATGTAGTGGTTTGCTTATTTTTAGTTTATGACCCTCCTTTGGCTTCATAGTGGGGGAGTGTCATGCACTGAGCCGCCTTTTTTGGTGAGTTATTGATATATTAGTGTAGATACAAAAATTTGGATAAATTAGGTTTCAACTTGATGATTAATTGGATCTTTGTGTTGCATTGGTAAGATCATGAAGTTGTTATTTGCTTTTTTATGGGTCTGTGGTTTAAATGAGATTTTGTTGCTGTATTGAATTAATAATACTCAAATGAATACTCAAGAATTTGCTTGAATAATTGCTTGAATCCATAATATATTTTTTTTCCTGAAAGTATCAAATTTTTTATGCCTTCTAGAACATAGGACATGCAAGAATTTGCACGTTATTATTAATGTAATGCTATTATGCCAATATGGTCATTGACGTGTATTTCTGGTTTATTTGGCTATGCAGGGTACATAAGAATTCTAATGAATTGCATTGCCTTTGCCATTTGCTTTTATGACAAAAAACTTTTTTCATTTCTCTATTTTATTAGGTGAGAGTCTCTGTTTTATGACTTTTTTATTGATTACTTTTGTTTCTTTAATTGATTGAGTTCATTGTTTCAGTTTTGTCTGTGATGCTTTGGATGGTTGGTTTGCCCGCAAATTCAATCAAGGTATGAATTTATCGGGAGTCCTTGTGATGAACGATATGCTACTTTGGTGCCTAATTTGAATAATAAATTAGATTTTTGGTAGTGATGCAAGTTATAGATTTAGGTTTCTTTATTGGCTTGAGTTAAGGCTTAAAGAAGAAGTTTGGAACGAATGAACTCGGTGGATTTGAAACATACCAGCGCAATTACATGTATTGTATGAGGCTCAATCTCTAAGTTGCAATAATGATAGAAAGCAGCAAAAAGGGATTGGATCTTAAATTGAAAAGTTGGAATTTATTAGTTATTTTATTATTATTATATTAGTTTAGAAATATTTATTTGACTAGAAGTATTAGTGAGAGTTTTAATAGTAAATTATTATAGGGTTTTAATTTAATTTTACTATAAATATTGATGTATCCCTACTATTTTCAGTAGAGAGAGATTATGAATATGAATTGATTTTTCTCTCAGGAGTTTTGTGTGTGTTTTGACCGATTCCTTGCGAGAATAAGCCTTTTCTCTTTTTCTTCCCATATTTTTCTATTCTCTAATTTCTTCTTCTTTCCGTTCAGTATAAAGCAAAATTCCGATCCATGTTGGAGCTTCTTGATGTTTCTCTCAAATTACTCTTCTCATTCTCAATCATCCAAATTGACAAAATCTTGATCAGTCTTCACCATAACATTACAGCCACATTGCGTTAAATTATTGTCTCTGTTATCTTTGATGCCACCGACTGGTAGAGCTGATAGTCGAACAAGTTTGAGTGAGTTTCAATCGAGCCTAAAAAACTTGTTTTCTTATCCTAGCCTAAAAAATTATTTAAGTTCGGCTCGTTTAGAAAACGAGTCGAGTTCGAGTTCGAGCTGAGCTAGTCGAGTTTGAGCCGAGCTTGTCGAGCTCGTTTTCTAGACGAGCCTAATTTAGAAAACGAGCCAAGCTTAAAGAAGAAAAAAATGGGCCGAACCTGAGCCGAGTTTGAGTAGCTCGTTTGATTAACAGTCCTACCGACAGGTCTTTTTTGGTATACTGTTGATGGAAGTAGTCTGCAATCTGCATGAAAAAAAAAATCCAAATAGTTTACTGTTTCGTCATAGGTTGTTGTCTACTGTTCCTATACAAGGAGTGCTGGACTTGTGTGCTAGGGTTGAAAGGTTTTGAGTCAGTCATCTTTCAATTTCGCAAGGAAGAAGACTAGTTTTTTGGGTTTTCAAAATTTGGATTTGATCTGACTCATATTTCCATTAAACTGACCCAAAACTGACAAAAATCAGCCCTAAAGTTTCTTTTGAAATTACACAAACACCTTGAACATTTTCAAAAATTACTGCTCCATCCCCAGCAATATGACAACATTACAGTTTAACCCCTAAAATTTATGAAATTACACTTAGGCCCTCGTGTATGAAATTACAGTTTGGCCCAAGAATTTTCTGAAATTACATATTGACCGCAAAATTTCTCTAAACTCTCTTACTAGTTGAGATGGTCTCCAATGTCGAGTTAAATATCAAAGTATTAGCTTTATTTCAAGAATGTGTTGATGCACAAGAAGCCTTGAGTGATAGGTTAGATACAATTTGAGCATCCATGAATTCATCGAGAGAACTTGTGCTGCAGTCTGCAACTCTTGAAACTAAGACAAGTGAAGATTTCAGTTTTTTCTCTTCAACCCTCAATCAACAAGTGGTTGAACATTGTCCCTTAGTTCCACCACAAGCTCCACCATCGTAAGAAGTGAAGATTTTAGTTTTTTCTCTTCAACCCTCAATCAACAAGTGGTGAAACACAGCCCCTCAGTTCCACCTCATGCTCCATCATCACTAGATTCAATTTAGTTGAATAATGAACTGAAATTATACACTCTTGATGAGCCTAAAATTAAGTTCCCCTCTTCATCATACGTTAATTGTTTGTATTGTTTTTAATAAATCAATTTTAAAGGGTGATCCTGCCAATAAAGTTAAACAAATTTCAAAAGGTGTCACTACAGATGGAGTTACTACTTTGTCTCCACCGGTATATATGCTTCCTTTAATTATACCAGTATATGTGGACAAGACTGTCAAGGATGCAACACATTGAGTGATTATTTTCTATTGTGGGGATCTACAGTACTATAACGCCCCAAAACCACATTGGACGACATTACAATTTATAAACCATTCACATCATGAGAGCACTAAATAACTTTATATCCAAAAGGATTTCATTCATCATTTATAGTAGTTATAATAACATCCAAAAGAATATGCCCAATTACGGCCTTTACATCCCAAAAGAATCAAAATACAACTTGTAACTGAATACAAAGTATTGAGTTTTACAAAGTCGTAATCTAGAACAAAAGATGATAATGCTCTTAGTATCCACTTCGGGGTCTACGTCTCCTTCTACTGAAGCTTTCCATTGTGCCGGCTCCCCAACGCCAAACTCTTCCTCTAAGCTATTATAATCTGGAAAAGACATTGTTTGTAAGGGGTGAACACAAAGCTCTGTAGAAACATCTTTTCAAACTTGAACAAAGTTTTGAAAGCATGTAAAACAAGTCGGTCTCATTTCTCAAATAACATATATAACCTTTCGAGGTAAAATCATGATAGTTTAATAGATCTCTACTTTACGAACAACAATAAAGTTAAACTGAAAGGTGAAATTAATTGCCAATAATGAGCCATACAATTTTTAAAAGTAAACTAATACTCCATACATGATATAATATTGTCCTGTTTGGTATGAGCATCCTTACAAGGAACCTCTCACCTTCAAGGTTTTGTTTCTCAAGCATCCTTACAAGGAACTTCTCGAGAAAATCACATATTGTCCTCTTTTGGGTGTGAGCATCCTTACAAAGAACCTTTCACCCTCAAGGTTTTGTTTCTCAAGCATCCTTACAAGGAACCTCCTGAGTAGGAATGAACATCTTTACAAGGAACCTCTCACTCATGTTCATCCAAACAACCATATCAGAAATATAATACCAACAATTTTTTCAAATAATCAACCATTTCATAAATCCCCAATTTACGAGTAAATTTCGAAAATCTCCAATTCTCACAAGTGATATTCCCCATAGAACAAATTTAAGAAAAGGTACAAGAGATCATTAACAATATCATCTTCATACTTAACCCAAAGCACTAGAGTTTTAAAATCAAGATTAAGTGAAAATAGAGGGTGAACTCCAATTTTTTCTCAAAACTAAGGTTTTAAAGCAAGATCAAGAGATTTCATGGGTATTCAACCTTAACTTTGTGTAAAACATGATAATAATTGCAAGAGGACCAAGAAACAAAGAATCCATAGCAAATACATATGATTAAGAGTCAAAACATGTATATTTATATAAACCCTAGTCTCAATGTAAGAGAATGAAAGAAAACCCCTACCTTGTGTTCTTGAAACTAAGTTTTTGATCCAATTTACGGTGTAAATCCCCTTAAATCTTGTGTTTTTCTTTTCTTTTTTTTTTCTCAAATGTTTTCTACGGTTAGAGGTGCTGAAATGGGGCTAAAAGAGGCGTCCTAATATATTTATAGGGCCAAAATGGTCCACAAATCGTGACTTTAAAAAGTCAGATCTCTTTCGGCAGTACCGGTACACTATACCCGTACGACAAACTCTCTGGACCTTGGGGTATCGATATACTGTACGGGTACGCAGTACTAGTACAGTATAAGTTCTATTGCAAACGATTTCTTATGTTTACAAGCGACAACTCAGTTTTAACTATTATGTACAATATTTGCATTTCCTACGGTTATAACTTATATGGTTTATTTCTACGCCATTACATATATTAAATTACTAAACAATTTTATCGTTATATCTCTATAACACACGTGGGGGTTTACAAGTACTATTTCTTTGGAACTCAAGCTTCTTCAGATCTCTTAGAGTCCTTCTACCCTTATGACTCTTCATTAAATAGTTTTTTTAACCGGAGAGAATTGATAGAGATCGAAAAAGGATTGAATAAATCTTAAATTGAAGAATAAGAATTTATTAGTTATTTTAGTATTATTATATTAGTTAGGGAATATTTGTTTGACTAAGAGTATTGGTGAGAGTTTTAATAGTGACTTATTATAGAGTTTTGGAAGGAGTTTAATTTAAGAGTTTGATTATGAAATTATTTTAGAATTTTAGTAGGAAAATAATTTTTGTTATAGTAGGAGATTTAGCCTATAAATACTGATGCATCCCTACTATTTTTAGTAGAGAGAGATTATGATTATGAATGGATTTTTCCGTGCGTAGATTGGTGTGTTTCTTGTCCGGTTCCTTGCAAGGATGAGGTAGACCACCACTTCTCTTTTTTTCTATTCTCTGACTTCTTCTTCCCGTCCCGCATCAAATAATTTATGCAGCTCATTTTTTGTCACTAAGCCTTTGCTTGGAGTGCTCTCGTTGTCTCTCTCTCTCTCTCTCTCCCAATTTGTTGTGTACGCTGATGGTAGAAGCAAAATTTTGGTATCCTTAGTTTTTTTGAAAGAGAAATCAAAATGTTGCTGAAAACAATTGTTACCTGTATTACACCAGTGATGCAGAAATGTGCTAGAGATGACATTTACTATTTGTCTTATGGTGAGCTAATATTATTAAGAAAGCTAGGTTGATGAGAGTCGAAGGGTTTATACTTGAAAGGCTTTGGGAATTGGCTCGGTTTGAATTCTTGGGGGATGAATTGCCTTTTGTCATCCATATTCCCTCCTTAATATCATTCGTCTAGAACTCCTAATTCAAGTATTACTTGTATGATTTCATCATCTTCATCCCCGATTTGCTGAAACTTTGATTTATTTAGGATTTGAATGATATAGAAGTTGTTGACATGTCTTCTACTTTGAGTATTCTTGATAATCATGCATTGAATCGTTCTTCTTTGGATCAAAGAATTTGGACCATTTCTTCATCTGGGGATTTCTGCTGTTCTATTTTTTTTGATTCCCTGATTGAGAAGCCTAGTTTCTAATTCTCCAAACTTCAAATATGACATGGAAAGACCCCATTAAAGGTTCAACTATTTGTGTGGTTTACTTTCACATAAGACACTTAATTCTACAGAGTTGCTCCAAAAATCACTTTCTCTACCCGCGATGGTGCAACATTTGTTAGAATTGGGGGGAAGGTATGCACCATTTATTGTTACATTGTTTCTTTGTACTAAATTGTGGAGTGGGTTTTTGGCTACAATTGAGTTCCCTGGGGAGACTCCTAGAGATTATCGATCTTTGTCATTGATTTTGAGGGTTTTGGTGCAAGTAACACAACTATGATTTTATGGAGATGTGCAGACTTGGCATTTATTTGGATAATATTGTTGGAAAGAAACAAGAGGATTTTTTATGAGGGGCTGACTCCTTTGGAAGATTTGTGGGATGAAATTTCAGTGATGACATATCGTTGGTCTTGTACGACAAAAGAGTTCGAAGGAATTCTGCTCTTTTTGATTAAGGATATTGGGATGCTTGGACTTCTAAATTTTGTTTTCTTCATTTTATGCTTTTAGCTTCTCAATTTTATTTTCAGTTTGTACTATTTAGTGGACTCCTTGTATTAACTGCAAAGCTTCTATAAAGGAAGCCATTAGGATACTTTGCACATGAACCCTTCAGAATCTACACAATCTCCAAACATTCCTGACATCCCTGAGACATTACCTTCGACATAAAAAAACCCAGAACCAAGTAGCCCTCACGCGAGCTCAGCTAGGCAGATTAGACTTAAAAAATGACAAAAATACCCCTTGACAAGATATTTTTGATCAAATCACAAAAATACACATTTATTTCTCTGTGCAGATTTATACATAGTTTATATCTGGTTTGGGTGTTAATTGTCCAATGGTGGGAAATGTATAGGGCTACGTAATTAGGGTTTGTGAGAGAAAACATAAAGAATCAAGTGTTGGTATTTTGTTCTAGAGGTATATGTTGATATCTATAAGCTGCCCAGTTTCTCCACTTGGCGACTAGGACTCCAAAAATAGGTTACCTCTGAAGTTTTTTTTCATCCAGACAAATTTAAAATGATATCTTGGAATTTTTTTCTTCTGGGATCCCTTGGTGAACTCTGAAAGTTCGATACCGTAGACCATTGTAGGCCTACTGGAACTTGTATGGATACCAATTGACATAAGTAGGCTCAGACCCAAGTATGACCTCTAGAAATGATTAAATATCCTTGATTCTTAAAATATGTGAAAACAAATAGCCAAAGCCATTATAGTACGGTACTGCATGACAGCTTCAGGAGTTCAAAACTGTTAGTGCTAAACTAGATTGGGCACATATATGACTCAAATCAGATCAAGACTTGATCAAACAGGCTATCTGATGAGTCTTGTATAAATTCTTTGTCTGCCTTTTTTGATAAGCATGTCTTACATAATTACATTACAATATCTTGTTTGGTCGTATGCGTATGTATAATTCAGTACGGTGATTTTAGGATAGAGTATTGGTTAAACATTTTTGATTCATTAATTTCCGTTTCTTGGTTCAGTTTCAACCTTCGGAGCTGTTCTGGACATGGTGACAGATAGGTGATTATCTATTAAACTTGCATTCCCTTATTTTTCCTCCCATTTTTTGTGAGTCCTTATTGTATTAATCCACATGGATTCTGAATTCTTCATTTATTCTTACTTCACCATGTCTCCCAGGATTAGCACTGCTTGTCTGCTGGTAATTCTCTCCCAAGTTTATAGGTAGAATTTTCTTTGAGTTATTATGGCAGTAATATCTCAGGAATTTTTAAGCCCTGTAAAATAATTTTTTATGCCTTATGTTTGCAGGCCTGGCTTGGTTTTCTTGTCATTGCTGGCTTTGGATATCGCCAGCCACTGGTTGCAAATGTATAGGTATTTAACTCACCAAAAATATATCTTTCTAAGAAATATTAAACCTTAATATTCTTGATTAGAAAAGCAGGTGGAATCTTCACTTAGTTTCTGAGTTCGCCTTCATCTAGACTTCCTATGGATCTTTAATTTCTCAAATATTTTCACCACTTTTTCATTGCAGTACTTTCTTGGTAGGCAAAGCTAGTCATAAAGATGTAAAAGACAGCACTAGTTGGCTATTCAAGGCATACTACGGAAACCGAATATTTATGGGCTTTTGTTGTGTAGCGTGCGAGGTGAATGTCTCTTTGGCGTTCTTTCCTAGTTCGGAGGTTTAATTAACATGAATTCTATTACTCATTGGAGTTTTGAGTGTTTTGGTAGTGCAGATTCTGTACATAACTCTATTTCTTCTTGCGAAGAACCATGCTGAAAATATGACTGATGTAAGCTTTTCATTTTGTCCATAATGCTAATTTTTCTCACTAAATGTTGAGAGGATTTATCGATTTTATTTTGATCTATCTATACTTTACTTTTTAGGTTTTAGTGAATGCTGCAAAACAAAGCTTAGTTCATTTTACTCTAGTTGCTTTACTTCTGTTTGGGTGGGCAATCAAGCAAACTATCAATGTTATCCAGGTAACAAGCAAGGCCTTTTTACACCATCCTACATAATGAATTTTTTCATTCATCAAGTTTCTTGAACAATATAATCCTCCACTTTCTGTACTGAATGTCCTATAGCTCTCAATTTGAACATCCTTTCCTCCCTTCTACTCATAACACTTCTTCGACTCATATGTAATTTGCATGTATATGCTGCTCATGTTTACTTTAGTTAAAAACAGTAGCTCAGTGCACGAAACTCCTTTCACTACAGGGTTTGTGCAAGGTCAGTTGTATGAACCTACCCCTTCAAGAGATTGAGGTTGTTTCTGTGATGCTTACTTTACCTAATTTGCAAAAAATTGTTTCTGTTGAAATGTTTTGGAACTATTTGAAGCAGTGTTTTCAGAATCGGATTGAACATAGAACTGACAGAGGGACTGGGTCAATGGTTTACTGGTTCAACTGTTGGGTCAATTGGTCGAACCGGTTGTCTAATAAAAAATAAAAAATTTATAAAACATAATAATTTATTTTTAAAAAATATGAAGCATGTCCACAATGCATATAATTTACCATAAAATTAACACCATCGACACATAATCTTATCAAAAAAAAAAAGAGTATAGTAATAAAAAGAGTAACAAAAATAGAAGACGTTAATCATTTCATTTGTATAATTGAGGAAGAGACAAGACAAAGGGTCGACTAGTATCAAAGCTTTGCCTTTTTACCTTCTCGAGACAAATGTTCTTTATTTTATTGTTTTTTTGCTGTGAATATTTTACTACTTTATTGAATTTCAAATCAATGACAAAAAATATACAAGTTGTACAAGGCTATAAGTTGACTATGTGTTTGTTCCGCAGACAGTAGGTGTGTGCGTGTGCGTGCGTGTGTGTGTGTGTGAGAGAGAGAGAGAGAGAGAGAGAGAGAGAAGAGAAGAGATGAGACCACGCACAACGGCGACTGACTGAGCTCTGGGAAAAAGCTTGTTGTCTGTTCGAGTGGCTGAACAAAGGCAATCGACTGAGCTATGAAGGAAGTAAAAGGGAAGGCAATCGCCTATTCGAGTGGCTAGTGGATATTATAGAGGAGAAGACAAGATTTAGGGTAAAATTGTCCAAAAGAAAGATTTTTTTTTTAATCATTTAGAATTTGAATCGTCCTTTTTGACAAAATTGTTCGGTTCACCGGTTTAAAGATGGTTTTGTTGGACAACCGATCTAATTAGCAAACCGGACCGTATACTAGTTGGACCAACCGATTTGGTCTGGTTCTTATAACCCTGACCTGAAGGTCACCATTCAGTTTGGGCTTGATGGAAGAGGGATAGAGGTGGGTGTGGATTGTAGGAGTCAGCAAGGTTAGTAGGAAAACCTCGATAGGTTTTTTGAAGAGAGTATCTTACTACTTATAGGCTTATCTTTGGATGTTTGAAGTAGGTATGGACTTAAAATTGGATAATGAGTTTTTTTTTTATGAGAAATCATTATTATATTCATAATAATACGAAAAAAGTACATCAAAGGAAGAGAAGTTGGACAAGGAATTCAACCCTCAAAGGACCAAAAAAAAATGGTAACCCAAACAAACAAAAATCCAAGCACAACTCATGTATGGTGTCCAAAAAAATAAATCACAAACAACCTTCCATCTCGCCAAAATATGAAAAAGTGGAATTCTTTCAAGGTCTTTAATGACCGAGGCCCAAAACGAAGCCAAGAAAAAAATACAGTTCAACAGACCATTAGCTCTCTCCAACCAAATAACCCAAATCCTAGCCAGGATCACACAATTCCAAAGTGTAACTCCTTTA
>JAHQCQ010029587.1:0-12672 GCA_023539305.1 Ilex asprella | reverse complement strand
CGAAAGTCTCCTTGCGATTGGGGAGCACTTTTGTTCATTGCACATCATATTTACACCATCTCGTTTTTCCTTCTCCTTGCCCTTTCTTTTGACACTATCCCAAGGGAGAGTGACACTTCCCTTCGAACCTTACACTTCAGATGCTAAGGGATAGTATTTAGGGGTTAGGAAACAATAAGGAATTTTGACTATCATTTTTTGGCGACGTTGTCGGGGAATGAAAGTGGCAAACCAAGAAGGTGATTTCCAGACGACGGAGGTAAGTCTCGTGATCTTCATCATGGGCTAAGGTACGTTGTTCGTGTTTATATTCTTTTTTTGTGTATAATTTTAATTTTTGATCTTTTGTTGCATGTGGGGATGGGACAAGCAAAATCGATTGATTAGTCAACCCATAAAATCTAACATGAATATTGGCCAAGAGCCACCGGAGGATGCGGTTGACAATTTTGATAATGTCAATGTCAATCCTAATGTTTAGGGGGTGGGGGAGTGTAACAACCTAGAATGCCCAACCTACGAGTATATTTTCCCCCACTTAGGAATGAAGGGAACAACATCCATATTGATCCTCCAGCAAGGTCAATGCAGGAGTTCCTTCAGCCAAACTCGTAGCACCACACCTTCATGCATCCTCCTTTTAGTTCCAGCTCATCTCTTCATAGTTAAACTAGGAATGTTGTAACTAATTCCCGAGTTTCACAGAATCAAGAATGAGAATCCTTATTCGCATATAAGGAATTTTGAAGAAATAGTTGCAATCTTTCTCCTCAATCATAATATGGAAGAGATAGCAAGAATGAAATTATTCCCTTTTCTCGTGACTGATAAGGAAAAATATTGGCTTTAATCCTTGAGGTCCCGAACCATAACATCTTGGGGCCAAATGATTTTTGTGTTTTTGAACAAGTTTTTCCTGGTGCATAAAACCATTGCCCTAAAAAAGCAAATTCAATTTTTTTCAGAGAATCCCAATGAAAAATTTTACCAATGTTGGGAAAGCTACAAGGAGTTGCTACAGTCCCTTCCACACCATGGCTTTGAACTAAGACAATTGGTGAGTTTTTTCTATGAAGAAATTACACCGGGCCATAGACAGTTCATTGATATAATGTGCAACGGGGAGTTTATGAGTAAAGACCCCGATGAGGCTTTAGACTATTTTGATACATTGGGCCAAAATGCACAGTCATGGCACACCACTGACCCTACCGATGACCAAGGTCTTTGCCTCAAGGGAGTAGACAGCCTAAAGAAGGAGGGATTTATGATTTAAAAGACCAGAAAGACCTAATTTCATAAATTTCTAAATTGTCGAGGAAATAGAGAGTCTTGAGGTGAATAGGGGGAAGAGAGGTGTCTCATGTGTCACATACCGAGGAGGTTTATTATATTTGTGAAAGTGTCAGGCATTCCATATCGGAGTGCCCAAGCATTCCGGCGCTTAAGGAAGCATACCATGAACAAGTCTATGCCTTCAATCAACTAAGGCAATAATTTTCTCCAAATTCCAACACTTACAATCTGGGGTGGAGTAATCACCCCAATTTTAGTTGAAGGAATGAGAACCCCATCCCTCTCGGTTCTAGTGCATATTCACCTCTCGTGCCTCTTAAGCAAGGTCAATACCACAACCAATACCAAGGCCAAAGGCAAGCATCTAGCTCTCAATACCCAAGGAACAATCCTCAAGGGTATAAGTCAAACCCACCACCATAAAATTTTTCACAAAATCCACATCTACAAGGCTTTTTTAATAAAGGACCATCCAATCCTCCTACCTACCAACCTCCTCATAAGAGGAATTTGGAGGATGTGCTCTATAACTTCATCCAAAGCTAGGCCGCCTTCAATAAAGACATTTCGGCCCAAATCACCAAGATCACCAATGTCATAGGGTTGTCTCAACAAGAAAAGGAAAAATTCTTCGCTCAACCCCAAGAGAATCCCAAAGGCCAACATGTGGTTGAGTTGGCCGAGCCCACCAAACAAAATGGTCACCACCCTTCGTAATGGCAAACAAATTAAAAAGACCATGATACCAAAGGCCTTAACCAAAGCCACATTGCCACTAGAAAAAGAGAAAGAGGATGAGGCCATGGAATGTGTGGCCGAAAAGGTTGAACTGAGTGAAAAAAAGAGAGAAGGAGAGGTGGTTGAAAAAGAAAATATGATTGATGACAGCGTGTTTATTCCTCCTATGCTTGCCCCTTTCCCAAATCATTTGAAGTCACTTGTCAATGTGGCTAATTATACTAATATTTTGAAAATATTTAAGCAGGTGAAGATGAACATCCCACTCCTCGACGCCATTATGCAAATACCCTTGTGTGCCAAAATTTTGAAGGATCTATGCACAGTGAAGAGGAGATTGAATGTCCGAAAGAAAACATTCTTAACCGAACAAGTGCGTTCAATATTGAGGACCAACACTCCTCCAAAACTCAAAGACCCCCGCTGTCTAACAATTATCATTACCATAGGAAAGGGTCGAGTAGAGCAAGCATTGCTTGACTCGGGGGCAAGTATCAATCTCCTTCCCGACTCGGTGTATTAACAACTTTAGCTTGAGGAGTTGAAGCCCACCATAATTATGCTTCAACTAGCGGATCGTAGAATCCACACACCAAGGGAAGTAGAATCTGCACACCAACAGGTGGAAGATGTCCTGGTTCAAATTGATAAATTTTACTTTATCGTTATTTTATTATACTAGATACACAATCTGTTGCTAACCTTAGTTCCCAAATCCCCGTTATACTTGGACGACCCTTCCTTGCTACATCTAATGCTGTGATAAATTGTAGGAACGGTGTAATGAAGTTGGTGTTTGGGAACATAAGGAGCTTAATGTATTCAACTTGGCAAAGCAATAGGATGATGATGAGGATGTAAGTGAGGTCAATAGAATCGACACCTTAGTTAAGGAGCATTTGGAGTGGGAAAGGATGTTAAAATTCAAGGAGGAAGAAATTGGTGCTATTGAGGAGTTGAATGAGCAAGAGGAGGTAGAAGATTTGAAAGGGGTGGAAAGATGGACCCCTACATTCGAGGAGTTTCCCCACTAAGAAAAGAAAATATTTCCGTTAAATAAACAAAATCCAAACTTAGAGTTGAAGCCTTTACCCTCCCATTAGAAGTATGCCTATCTTGGCGAAGGAGAGACTTTTCTGGTAGTTATAAGCTTAACCTTAAATGCAAAACAAGAAGAAAAAATCTTGAGGGTATTGACAAAACACAAAGGGGCAATTAGGTGGACAATTGCCGATATCGAGAGAATAAGCCCTATCGTCTGCACCCACCGCATTTACCTTGACGAGGATGCCAAACCTTTTCGACAACCTCAAAAGAGATTGAATCCCAATATGAAGGAGGTAGTGAGGGATGAGGTGTTGAAACTACTTGATATGGGCTTCATCTTTTCGATTGCCGATAACAAGTGGGTAAGTCCCACACAAGTAGTGCCAAAGAAATCCGAAGTCACAGTGATGAAAAATAATGAGAATGAGCTTATACCTACAACAATGATCACTGGATTAAGGATATGCATTGATTATCGGAAGTTGAACTCTTGCAAAATGAAGGATCATTTTCCAATGCCATTTCTTGATCAAGTATTGGAAAGAGTAGCAGGCACCTATTCTATTGCATTCTAGATGGGTACTCTGGTTATAATCAAATTGAGATCACATTTGAGGATCAAGAGAAGACCACTTTCACCTGTCCCTATGGTATCTTCGCCTACCGCAGCATGTCGTTCGAACTATGCAATGCTCCGGGGACTTTTCAACGGTGCGTGATGGGGATTTTCAGTGATATGGTGGAGAAAATAGTGGAGGTCTGCATGGATGACTTTTTAGTGTTTGGGGATTCATTCAACGGATGTTTGAAAAATTTGGAAAAAGTTCTACAAAGATGTGAGGAGAAGAATCTAGTGTTGAATTGGGAAAAGTGTCACTTTATGATGACGGAGAGAATTGTGCTTGGCCACATAGTTTCAGCGAGGGGTATTGAAGCTGACAAATCCAATGTGGAGACCATCTCCAACCTCCCTATGACAAGAGCCATCAAGGACATCCTGTCATTTTTTGGCCATGCAGGTTTTTATCGCAGGTTTATAAAAAATTTCAATGCATTAGCTCGACCCATGACCAACCTACTATCTAAGGAGGTCCCCTTTGAGTGGTCGAATGACTGTGAGGCATCTTTTAAAAACTTAAGAGCATGCTAGTCACGCTTCCAATCATGCGACCACCTAATTGGGATCTACCTTTTGAGCTTATGTGCGACGCAAGTGATTACACAGTCGGTGTAGTGCTCGGTCAAAGAGAAGGTAATAGACCATATGTGATACACTATGCTAGAAAAACACTCAATGATGCACAAATGAATTACACCACTACTGGGAAAGAGTTGCTAGTAGTAGTGTTTGCCTTAGATAAATTTCGCTCATACATCATTGGTTCGCCTATTATTGTCTTTACTGATCATTCTATCTTAAAGTACTTGTTGTCTAAGTAGGATACGAAACCAAGACTCATTAGGTGGATACTCCTCCTACAAGATTTTGACTTGACGAGCAAGGACAAGAAGGGAGTGTAGAATGTGGTGGCGGATCATTTAACCCAGCTGGTGGTGCAAGAGGTCGATGAGCACATTCCTATCCCTAATTATTTTCTTGACGAACATTTGCTTTCAATTCATTCAGTATGTCCTTGGTATGCTGATATATGTAATTACCTTCCAACAGGAAAGATACCACCGTAATGGAGCCTAAAAGATAAAAGACGATTCATGGCAGATGTGAAGTACTTGTACTTCGATAACCCGTACTTGTTCAAATATTGCCCTGACCAGGTCATGAGGAGATGTGTACCTAAAAATTAACAACAGGAGGTCCTTACATTCTGCCACTTTCAAGCTTGAGACGGACATTTTTCAGTGAAGAAGACTTCCGCCAAAAATTTTCAATCAGGTTTCTACTGGCCCTCTCTTACCAAAGATTGTGTGTCATTTTGTAAGGCATGTGACAGATGCCAACGATTGGGTAGTGTAACCCAGAGAAGCATGATGCCCTTCTCCCCTATGCTTGTCATAAAAATATTAGACCGTTGGGGCATCGATATCATGGGTCCGTTCCCTATGTCATTCGGTTATCTGTACATCCTTCTAGTAGTCGACTATGTGTTCAAGTGGGTGGAGGCTATCCCAACTAAGACTAATGACCACCGGGTAATATTCAAGTATCTAAAAGAGAACATCTTTTTGAGGTTTGGGATACCCCGAGCAATGATCAGTGATGGTAGATCCCATTTCTGTAATAAGTCATTTGCATCTCTAATGTTCAAATATCGCGTTACTCACAAAGTATCCACCGCCTATCACCCACAAACAAATGGCCAAGGCAAACTAGCCAGTAGGGAGATCACGACCATTCTAGAAAAAATGGTTAACCCTAATAGGAAGGATTGGTCTGATAGATTGATCAATGCCTTATGGGCCTACCGTACTGCCTGTAAAACTTATTTAGGCATCTCCCTATAGCCTTTTCTACGAAAAGGCTTGTCATCTGCTAGTTGAAATGGAACACAAAGCCTATTGGACCATTAAGACGTTAAACTTCAATTTGAGAATGGACGGTGAACATAGGAAGTTAGAGCTGAATAAATTGGAAGAGATTTGACGAGATGTGTACGAGAGCTCCAAAATTTCAAAGGAACGGGCTAAAATCTTTCATGATAATTTCATCATACGGAAATCATTTGATCTCGGACAAAAAGTGCTCTTATACAATTCTCGCCTCCTAATTTTTCAAGGAAAACTCTGATCCCGTTGAGATGTGTCCTATCTTGTCAAGATGGCCTACCCTAACGGAGTTGTTGATGTGACAAACCCTGAGAATGGCCAGACATTCAAGGTCAATGGCCAAAGACTTAAGTCATTCTTCGAGGCTTCTAAAGAGCAAGAAGTTGAGGAAGATTTGACGGAACCCAAGTATTCAGAGTTTGGGGAGGATTAGCTAGTGTTTATGCTTTTCATGTATAGTTCTTTTATTTACTTATAATGTTTCTATTTCATGTCACTTACTTTCTTCGGTTGTATAACATTGGTTTTTTGAGATCCAAATCCTGGCACTTTTGTTGAAAGCTCAATTGCGAGGTATTCTCTTATCCTACTCATATTTTTTTACTGTCCTTCATTGCATACAATATCTTTTTGTTGCATTGAGGACAATGCATGATTTAAGTTGGGGGTGAGGTGCACCATTTGTATGATACACTAAGATTGTTTGGAAATTTTTGTTTTTGCTTACTTTAGTGAAAAATATGTAAAATTTTGGATGAAAATTTATCTAAAAGTTGACCTGTATTCTTCATGAAGAATGTGTGAGTTGGATAACATGTTAATCTTTGTTGTGAATTTTGTGCACATGAGCAGTCTATGGAAGTTGATCCTATGCATGAGTATCACATATGTATTGATTTTTGAACTTAACTGTATGTGGCTCTTGAATGAGTAATTTTGACAATTTACGGATTGGATTCATGTTTTAAGCTTGACATAAGTAGTGGAGATGAGTAAGGACCCATGAGAGCTTTAGTGCCAAACCTTTTTGGAGGGAATTTACAATTACTCAAAGAACAATTTTCAATGTCAAATTTGTTTAATAGTCTCATTATGCTTGTTATGGTTAGTTGCATTTGGTTGGTAGACTGATTTGTCTTGAACGTATAATGCTATCCCATGCTTATTTAGCAATGATCTAAGGCCATCGTTGAAATGCCTTGAGCCTTTGCCCTTTTTCTTGTGTAAATTTTATCCCTAGTGTCGTGATTGAGCCTTAATTGAATTTGTTTCTATGCCATACATTAAACCAAGCCAATAAAAATAATAAATATCTACCTTACATTGTTGTTCCTACCGTTGAGTATGAATGATCGTAGAAGAAAAGGAAGTATGGTGTGAAAACTCAAATAAAAGGGATGAATGATGTTGAAACTCAATGAGTTCAATGAAAAAGAATGAGAATCCAAGAAAAGGAAGTAAAGGGTTGAAAGAAGAAAGAATGATCAAAGAAAAAAAAGGGGGGGATGTAAGGAAAAGAAAGTAAAGAAACAAATAGTGTGGTGATGGTGTGAGAATCAATATCCCATGAAAAATGTAGTGTTTTTCTGAAATAAAAGTCTTTCACTTGGAACAATCCCTTTTGTTATCCTATACCCTTCTCTTCATTTACCTAGATATTAAGAGAAGCATGGGATGTGCATAATGTTAACAGAAATGATGAGTTAATCTTACCACCCAATGCCCTAGCATTTTGTTCATGAGACTATGCCAAGGTCGCTTCATTTTCATATATGAACTTCATTTTTGGATTACATATGAGCACATGTTGTTTTGAACACAAGATTCTATCTCACATGTACATATGGAGTGCATGCCACGATAACCAAAGTGTGATTCTTTGTTGAGAGAAACTCTTGGTGAGTTTTGCATCAAAGCTTGAGTTGGATAGCCATCTGAGTATGAATTCCGTTGTGTAAATGTTCAAATTACTTGTTTAATTCACACAAAAACGAGTTGAAAATGAACTTTTAGGTGCATACTTTAGACTAGTGTCTAAGACAATGGTTTTGCTCATGTGTGTTTAGTTCTGTCATCTGATAAATGTGTTAGATGACGCATGCTTACGGAATAGGGAATATTGCTCAAGTTTTTTATATTTGTGATGAATTTGGAATGCCTTGATTATGAATTATATGATGCATATTTTTGGTATTCATTTGGATAGTTAACAACAGGAATCCATTCCTCACATGTTGCATGCATCAAATGTTTAAATAGCTGTGCAATTTCAGTTATAAGTTGGGCATGATGGTTCGGATTGTGGTTTATAAGTGGAGTACATTTTCGGGATCGAGTAGAGGTCATAAGTAATGTGGTAAAAGGTCTAGGGAGGTCTTGAGTTAGAATGGAGTCGAGAGGTGTGCTCAATAGGATTATTTTGACAATCAAAGCAGTAATAATTAGGGCTACTGGAGTTCGAAGTACCAGTATGCAGTACCGATACGGTCTACTGAAACGAGAAAAAAATTAGGGCTTTTTAATTTAAATCCTTCGGTGAACCTTCATTTTCCACCTAAAATTTCGGCCCTAACTCTCCCTCTCCCTCACTTGAAAACATCCTAGGCCCCCAAATCCTTTCCTCCCTCCTTAAATCCTAGAACCCCTATCTTCTTTAAGCTTAAATCTTGTGCAATCCACACCTGAAATCCTAGGTTCTGACTCCTTTAAACTTCCCCAAATCCCTCCAATCTCTCCAAGGAACTTCATATGGCTCGTCATCTTGAGGTGTGTCTTGAGAGCTTTGACTCAATTGAGGGTCACTTGTGGATCCTCTTTGCTTTTCTCTCAATGTGGGCATTGTTACACTTCATGACCCGGACCAAGAGAGTGAGGTCCAGTTCTCCTCCACCCGAGGATCCCACTAGCTACAACAGAAGCAGTGAAGGGTCGAGTGTGGACCCAAATGAGCAAAGAAAGAAAGCCAGGAAAGTGGCACGACACCAGTGGATTGCTAATAAGGGTGTAACCTGCGAGCGACATCTCAACTTCACCACACTTACCCCATGACACGAGGTGGTGAAGATCATAGAAGCACATGGGATGCGCTTTTGGTTTGAACCCATTGAGGGGTATAATTTAGCCATGTGCAGAGAGTTCTACCAGACACTCAGGGTGGCAGCGATAAAAGATGGGGAGGTGTGAAGGGAAAATGTGCGAGGCAAGATGTTTGAGGTGACCCCAGATGTCATTGTTACCCTCTTAGGGAACTATTAGAGACCACCACCCTTCCCGCCCGTCTATCCTCACAACGTCGATAAAGCTAAAGACCAAGGCCGAGTTTGTTACTCTGATGTATGAGGACCCTGCTAAATTCAAGGGAACTGTGCTGAGTTGAGGGTTAAAGCATGTGTATGGGCTTCTGAATAAACTTCTCCATTATAATTTACTCCCGAGGGCTTCGGAAAAGAAGGCGAATATGGAGAAGTTATCCGTTTTAGATGTTGTTGTGTCGAGTAAGAAGATTGACTTTGCCTTGTTCTTATGGGAGGTAATGAAAGATTTTGTTGTGATAGTGAAGTCGTTGACCAATTTGCTATACGGGAGTTTGGTAACCTAGATGTGCAAGCACTTCAAGGTGAAAGGCTACATGTTTGATAGGCTCACTCCTCCTTAGATAGGGGCTATTGACAAGGCCAGTAGTAAGAAGAGAAAAGCGATGTGTTGAGGGGACTGAGCTCAGTTGGAATCTGATTATGATGACCTAGTACCGACTACACCCTCTAGACCATTCATAGCTGCACTAGCACGCTCAGTACCTCAGCGTTTGGATGCACTAGAAACCACAGTGCATGGGATTGAGGCATCGGTACAGGGGATGATGGTCATGCTAAGAGAGATGTTCATGCATACCTTCCCTAGGAGGCCCACCCCTAAAGGACCCGCTCGACCAATTGTTTCCCCTTCTACCTCTAGAGTGGATAAAGATAATGATGATGATGTTGAAGATGATGATGATGATGGTGACGATGATGATGATGATGAAGGTGAGGATGATGATGATGATGATGATGGTGATGGTGAAGGTGATGAAGATTAGGGTGTGCTAGTTGTTGTGTTTTTAGGTGTTTGATTGTATACGGCTAGGATAAGGTTGTGGAGTCGTAGGCTATTTTGTTTCTTTTGATGTCCTACTACATGTACTCCAACCTTTTGGCACATTAATGGAAAACCATAGTTTGTTCAATCTTGTTTATGTTTATGTTGTTAATTGCATTGTGATTTTTTTTTTCTGGTTGATTGGATGAATGGTTATTTAAATGGATTGAGTGTGTGTTATACCGATTATCTTGTGTTGGAAATAACTTTTTTGCTAAGGGACTAGAAAAACTTAAGTTGGGGGTGTGATTAGCACAAAACTTTGTATATTTTTATGTGTTAATCATCTTATTTTAAATGTTTTCGGGAGTTAAATGATGGGAATTGCATGGATTGAGCTCTTAACAGAGATATTTGATATATGCAGATAAAAAGTGTTAAAAGAGGCATCTTAAGGCATTCTCAAATGTATTGAGATGATTGGGGATGAATGAATGGCTAGAGGAAAGTTCAGGAGTCAAAAAATCAGAAAGAAACAACAGAAACAGTACCGGCACACTGAGGCTACTGGAGTTCAAGGTACCAGTTTGTAGTATTGGTACGGTACAGTACCGGTACTGTCT
This sequence comes from Ilex asprella, assembly GCA_023539305.1. Lineage (NCBI taxonomy): Eukaryota > Viridiplantae > Streptophyta > Magnoliopsida > Aquifoliales > Aquifoliaceae > Ilex > Ilex asprella. The sequence continues at coordinate 2,386 of JAHQCQ010029587.1, read as the reverse complement.
GCTGAGTGTGCTTTTAGAGTTCTGCATCTCAATCTCTACTGCCTCGAGGGTCTCACAAACAGATCTCCCATGCTTCACTGACATGCCCACAACACTATTCATCTATTTCACACCTCTCTTTGGATTTTGGAGCTATGGTGATTAATGAGTAGGGAGAAGAGAACAGGAGCTAGGTGTGCAGACAAGCTCTGCACTCCCCCTGTCCGAGCCATTTCCCCTGCACTCCTACAGATGGAGGTCACTTCTGGAAGCTAGGCCATCACTCCAAGCATGTTTTTGGCAAGAGGGGGGCTCCATCATTGAACATTACACACATTACAAGAGATATGGAGAGAGAGAGATAGTCTGGTAGAAGATAATGAATAGCGTTCTAGTGAGAGAAAATTGATATTTTTGCATTTCTTTCAATACATTATCTTGTAATCCCTTGTATAAATCCTTAGAACTTCATTTTAATGTCGTGAATGCTAGTTTAATGCTTTTTAAAAGGTTCTGCCATTAATGCATAAAAACTCTTTATTTTCTTAGCTGTAAAATGGGTTTTAAATGCGTTCTCTTCTAGCTTATGTCTTCTTGCAAATAGTTACTCAAGATCTTCATCCCTTTGCAATGCACTCACATTACATAGTTAATTTCATTTCAAGCATGAGTAGCTAAATCTTCTAGTTGACAAAGCCAATGGGAACCTCCATTTGGGTATACCTTTTCAACTCATTCTCCTCCCTCCTTTAAGAGTTCAATGGTTCGGTTTGACTGGATTGAGGGTGGATAAATTGGTGAGTCTTTGATATTCCGTAGGCCTAGTCACGGTTTATGTTTAGACACTCACCCATCTTATCCCTAGCTTCCAACGAATCAATCGTTCATTCATGCTGTATTGGAGGAGGGATTCGAGTTGAGATGGTATCACCATTGGAAAGACCTCTTGGATTTGCCAACATTTGTTTCTTATTTCATTTTCACCAACACAAACTTCACCAAACAACTTTCAAGAACAAGGATTTTACACTTTATTTTACTCAAAATCACCTACCCGTCGTTTTACTTCCTTCCCCATGGAAATGACCTTGAAATACCACTAAGTAAAACATGACCCGCGAAAGTCTCATTGTGATTGGGGAGCACTTTTGTTCATTGCGCATCATATTTACACCATCTCATTTTCCTTTCTCCTTATCCTTTCTTTTGACACTATCCCAAGGGAGAGTGACACTCCCCTTCGAACCTTACACTTCAGATGCTAAGGGATAGTATTTAGGGGTTAGGAAACAATAAAAAATTTAGACAATCAAATACCCGTGAGTATCACATAACCCGACACCACGTCATTAGCATCCCCTTGACTAGAATCATAACCCACAAGTGTAACTCAGGTTCGTCTTTCCACAGGATCCAACCGAAGTCCAATACACCATGTTTTTATATTCCATTATGGCCCATTTACAACATGGGAGGGAAAGAACACAAAGCCCAAACACAAGGCAAAACAGTTTTAAAATTTTTGATTTTTAGAAATAGTACCGGTACACATTGTCTACTGGACAACACCGTATCGGTACACATACTGATACGATTTGTCTACTGGACAACACCGTCCCGATACGCGTACCAATACAATTTGCCCAGATTTTTCCTTTTTCACCTGTTTTTCATTCCTAATCCATCTCAAACCTTTCCAATTCATTCTATACATGTTTAACAACATTCCCAACATAAAACTTGATACATATAAGTTCTATTACATACGAATTTATTCGATTACATTTCAAAAACCAAATGTTCATAATAATTTTACAAAATCCAAAATAAAGCCACATTCCGACTTTCTTCAATCCTGAGGCCCAAAATTTGAGCCATCCGCTAATGTATACCCTGCACCCGAAATGTTTTACCACCAAGGGTGAGCCACGCTCAATTGGGTATCTCCTACAGAGGCTACTCCCCAACTTAAATGCATATGAAATGTACACATGCAACACTTCACAACTCATACATTCCAAGCAAGAATAAACATACAATTTTGGAATCTATCATGTCATGCCCTGAAATGAGATGATACTCACTGATGCATCTCAACCTAAGCCCTTCTCAGCACTCCAACACATGCTAGTGCCAATGTGTAATAACTCGTCATCCATGTGGCACATCAAATGACGTTTACCAATCCAAGGTCTTTCGTGGGGTGGGTATTGATGGACTTAAACCAACGGCACCCAACTGACATGAAATTTATGAACTTCTACCAGCAGTTTCACGTACACCAACACACTTTATGGACTTGTACCAATGGAATGTGCATCCAAATCACCGGGCCTTGCACCCGAGGGATCTTTTAGCCATTCTTGCTAGCCCCAACCCTCTTTTTCATGCAAACTATGTGACTCAG
>JAHQCQ010029586.1:0-12676 GCA_023539305.1 Ilex asprella | reverse complement strand
GTTGTTACCTTACCCTCCAGGTCACTGAAGGACAAGGTAAGGTACTCCAAAATCGAAAGCTCCCCAAGGTCTTTAGGTATATGTCTGAACAAGTTATTTGGTGAATGGTCTGGATGTCAAATGCCTTTTATAGAAGGAAAAGCGGAGGGAATGGTTCCTTCAAAAACATTTCCTGGTAGACATAGTTAACATAGGGGCATACAATCACCAATGGTTTCTGGAATTTCTCCCAAACAATTTGTTTTTAGAGATATCCAATGCATTTATATGTGGGGCTTAACCCTACTTCCCGAGGTAAGGACCTGTTCAATGAGTTTTGTAATAAGTCAAGGTATAAGATACTGGTGAAAAGGTTGTTACTCAATTGTAACTTGTACATGTTGAGAATACTTTCTAGTCCTGCAGGGATAACACCCGATATATGATTTTCCTCGACACAGTTCTTTGAGTTGATTTGCGAGATTGTCTATGGAGTTGGGTAATTCACCTCCAAAGTTATTGAAATAAAGTCATTGCAAATTGCTTCAGTTTGACAAAGATGTGTTAAAACTCAAGTCTTGACTTGTATTAGTGCCCAAAAGATCATAATTGATGATGCACAAAATTGGTGCAAGATCAACAGTCAAGAAGTGAATGGTATCGTGGTGATTAATCATAGATTAGTATGTAAGCAATGGAAGAATAACGCGGAAATAAATGAAACAAGAATTTATAGTGGTTCGGCCTTAGCCTACATCCACTTTCAATGGCGACGGTGGCCAGGATTCTTTATTATAAAACAATGATGTTCTCCTCCTTTAGAGGCTTGCTCCGGGGAGCTACAGTACTTTTTATCAAAAGGGAGTGGGAGAGAGAGCTAGAGGGCAAGGTGTAGGAGACGAGTGTAGACTTTTTGGGAGACGTGCCCTAGATGTGAGGAGGGCTTACTATTTATAGACTTAGGGTTTGGAGGTGACGCGGTGGAGTAGGCAAGGGGTTTCCTATTTTGGTAATTTTCAAGTGTAGTAGGGTATCTCCGTGCTCATCTTCCAAGTCCTTCAGAGGAGGGCTTCCAGCTGGATTTGGGCTTGATAGATTTTATAGAACTGGGTTCTTCAAATGAGGTTTGGGTCTTTCTACATAATTTGGGCTATTTGGGCTTGACCTATCATTTGCCCCCCAATGCCATCTGTCAAAAAAATTTGGAGGGAGGGGCATTTATTTGAATTTGAACTTTGCCCCAGGACAGTTCTTCTTCAGTCTCGATGTAACTAGTCTTGTTAGACTCCTCAATCTCTTTTCCATTTTTGGCATGTATCTTTAGGGAAACCCTTGACTCTTTAATTGGGCTTTTTCTTTTTTTACAAAACTCTAGGCTATAAATCTAGCCTTCTTCTTCATTCCATTCATCTCTTTCATCTTGAAATCAAAAACCCATTCTTGAAACCCTTGAAAATTCAAACCTTTTTTCTTTTGACTTCCATAGGAACTTGAGAGAAGAGGGGCTAGAGCTTGGAATTTTTCTAGAGTGTTGTATTTGTGAGATTCTTGTGTTGGCCTTTTGGTGTATAAATGTCGATTGGAGAGGGACATTTGAAGACTTCCATTGGAGTGGTGGAGACCGAAGGAGAAATGGGAGATAGGGGGTTTTGGAGAGATGAGATGAATGCTGCTAATACCGGCGGGCGAGCGGCCCAGGCAGGCGGGCGAGCATCCCAGGTAGGCGAGCATGGAGATCCGTTGGGTGCTGCAGTGGAGGACTTAGGCGGAGAATAAGAGGGAGTGGGTCTGGCGGCCGAAGGGGCTGTCCAGACCGCGCCTAGGCGTGCAGTCGGCTTGGGCGGGCGCATGGCAGACGGTGTGGATGGTCTAGGCGCCTATTCGGTTGGTTCTGGCACTGCACAGACGCCTTTATGCGGGCGGTTTTATTTTGCGGAAGGGGTCGGTACCTCTTTGGGCGCTGTCCTGAGTGCGAGGCAGCAGGGGGAACAGCTGGGCGCCCCTTTGGGCGCTGTCCTAGGCGCGAGGCAGCAAGGAGAGCAGCTGGGCGCCACTTTGGGCGCTGTCCTGGGCGCGAGGCAGCAGAGGGAACTGCTGGGCGCCTCTTTGGGCGCTGTCCTGGGCGCTAGGCAGCAAGGGGAGCAGCTGGGCGCCACTTTGGGCACTGTCCTGGGCGCGAGGCAATAAGGGGAGCAGCTGGGCGCCACTTTGGGTGCTATGGAGAAGCCCTCGGGTGAGTTGGGTGCGGCTAAATCGCGCGAAGGAGGAGTTCTAAGCGCCCAAATTGGCACAGATTCAGGCGGCTCAAGTGAGCAGGTGGGCGAGGGGGCTGTTTTGGGAGATCGGTCCAGGTTGGGCGCCCCTCTGTGCGCTGCTCCAGCTGGTTTGGGCGAACATGAGGAACTACAATTCTCTTTAGGTGCTGGGTTGAGTGGTGCAGGCCTCGAGGAAGGCTCGGGTGTTGTTTTCGATGATGATTTACCTCCAAGTGTAGTTCTGAAATTCAAATCATTCGAGTCCCCCAAGATGATGGCTCCGGTCCCTCTTTACGTCCTCGAAAGAAGAAAAGCAAAGGTAGATTGATCCTAGATAATGATGGGTCTAAAGTGAGTACCCTTTTCAGTTCCCTCAATTCTGATGACGACATCTCGAGGCTTATTTCTGTCTATCATATCCCTCCCACCGTGCTGTGTCGTCGGGCCGAGAGAGGCGAGCTTGCTTGCGACGACTCTTCTGGTGACATAGTAATTTATGAGGAGATGCTCGAGGCAGGACTGAGATTCCCTATGTCTTTTCCCATTTGCCAGATTCTACATTACTTTTCACTAACTCCGGGGCGGTTGGCACCCAAAGGTTGGAGGGTCTTGCTGGATTTTCTTGTGTTGTGGAAAAAGGTGCATCATGAGGATGCTTCTCCTGAGGTGTTCCATGCAGCCTACAGCTTGACCGAGACTCCGACGCCAAATAAGGGGTGGTACTATTTTACCACCAGGAGTGGTACGGTGCTCACGGGGTTACGCTCCAATTGCCACAGCTGAAAATCACGCTTCTTCTTTGTTGGCGGAGACTGGGTTTCAGAAGCCGATAGTATTTTGGTTCCGATCCGATGGGATGATGCTAGGAAACCCGGTATGTCCTACATTAGTTCTCTCTCCTCTTTATATATATATATATATATATATATATATATATGTATGCTCATCATCCTCTTGCAAACATGCCCGTGCTTTCCGAGGATCAAAGGAGGAAGCTGGAGGCCGTGAGGGATTATCCTAATAAGGACTTGGCGACTCTTTTGCCCAAGGGTAGTGGGGCCAAAGGCTCCCCTTCAATTCGTGTTAAGGCCCTTGGTGGCTCCTCTTCAAAGAGGAAGGGTAAGTTGATTCTCACATGCCTTTTTGTTTTACTTGGTGTCCCGTGTGTGTCACACGCTATATTTTCTTTGCAGCTATATATAGAGAAGCGGTGGGATCTCGCCTTTCTGGCAGAAGCCCTCCTCCTTCAAAGGCGGCGAGGATGGGAGAGGCTGCTAGAGAGACTTCTCTATTGGTGTCACCTGAGGTGAGTTCTCCCCAGGCGACCCCACCAGTTGTGCATCCTCAGTCGTCGGTGGCTCCTTCAGCTGCACCTTTTACTCTAGAGACTCTATCGGATACACCCCTTGTTCTTCCGCCATCCCCTCGAGCAGGAACTTCCACAGAGGCCTCGTCCTGGTCTCGTCCCATGCTGGGCAACCCGATAATCATCAGAGAGAGACTCAGGAGGTTCGTGTATCCACCGGAGGTTAATCAGATTAATACCCTGAGCACCGAGAAGATTATCGACATGCAGTTGGAAAGTCTGGCTCAGGTAAGGGTTTGTCATTCCCTTTTCTCCAATCCTTTCTTACACCTTTCTTCCTTTATCTAACTTTCATTTTTTTTATTCCAGTTTTCAAATACATCTCTCTGCTTGTCTTCAAGGGCTCAAGCCCATGGTAAGCTGAGGGAGGATTATGTAGTTCTTCAAAATGACTTTTTTGCTGCTTAGAGGAGGATTGCTGAGCTCGAAGCTGCTGGTTTGGCTTTCAGGGATGCTGCTCAGGGAAAGGTCGCTGAGCTGGAAGCTGCTGGCCGGGCTTTCAAGGATGAGGTTGTGCTGGCCGAGGAGAGGGTGTCCAGACTTGAGTCTGAGCTTTCGGCGTCTCGTGAGAGGGACGCGCTCCGAAAGGAGGAGCTCGTTGTGGCCCATAAGGGGCTCGAGTCTGAGCTTTTGGCATCCCGTGAGAAGGATGCGCTCAGAGAGGCTGAGTTAGTTTTGACCTGCGAGAAGGTAACTAAGCTTGAGGCTGAGCTTTTGGCGAACTGGAAGAGGGAGGCGCTCATGAAGGTTGAGCTTTCGGTGGCTCGTGAAAGGGTCGTGCTCATGGAGACTGCTGTGGGGACAGATTTGAAGGCGGCTCGTGAGAGAGCTTCCCAGGCTGAGGAGAGGGCTGTCGCAGCCGTAAGGGGCTTAGTGAATGGGCTTGCAGATGCTTTCATCGATGGTTATGAGGAGCTCCGAGAGAAGATTTCTAAGCCTTTCCCTGATATTGATTTCTCAGGCTTTGTGCCCACTGAAGCGCCTGATGATAGTGACGGGAGTTCTGATGTTACTGGGGATGGTGAGGATGAGATGGAAGAGGACCATGAGAGCAACTAAAGTGCTGGGAATTTTTGGTTTCTTTCTTTATTATTTTTATTTTTAGGAAGACACTTTTGTAAAGGCAATTTGCGGCCTTACTTTTGTACTGCTCAAAAATTAAATGAAGATGTAAAAGATCTTTTTGGATTAAGATGTAGAAGAAGTTTTTTTTTTTTTTTATTCATCTATCGCTTATGGGAAGCAATATTGGGTAATGACCCCAAAGAGGTACATTAAAAAAGATAAAACCAAGTTCCAGCACTCATTACTTCGATACTCTCATGGTGTCATTGATAATACCTCTTCAAGTGTTCTGCATTCCATGGATGGAGCAGGGCTTTTCCTTCAGAATTCTGGATCTTGTAGGTGTCTGGCCTCACTACTTCTGTTATAAGGTAAGGTCCTTCCTAGTTTGGCCCCAGTTTTCCTTCGTGTGCATCTTTTGTGGCGAGGATCACTTTCTTGAGTACCAGGTCCCCTGGTTGGAAGGAACGAGGCTTCACCCTTAAATTGTAGTGCTTGGCCATGCGTCGTTTGTACTCTGCGTTGCGGACCACCGCCATCTCCCTAGCCTCCTCCACCAAGTCGAGGTTGATACGGAGTCCTTCCTCATTGGTGGTGGGGTCGTGGTGCTGGACCCTTAGAGAGTGCACCCCTATCTCCACAGGAATAACTGCCTCAGTTCCAAAGGATAGGGAGAAAGGGGTCTTTCCCGTTGGAGTTCTTGGTGTTGTTCGGTAGGCCCACAACACTCCCGGTAGCTCGTCAACCCAGAGACCCTTCGCTTTTTCAAGCCTTGTCTTCAAGTTGCACAGCATCGTTCTTACCATGACCTCTGCTTGCCCTTTTTCCTTCGGGTGTGCTGGACTGGAGTGAGGTTGCTTTATCTGGAGGTCAGAGCAGAAGAAGTTGAGGAGCTTGTTGTCGAATTGCTTCCCATTGTCACTGACTATGGCATTGGGTATCCCGAAGCGACAGACCAGGTTTTTCCAGATAAAGTCTTTGACCTTGGCGTCTATGATCTTGGCTAAGGGTTCGGCTTCTGCCCACTTGGTAAAGTAGTCAACTGCCACCACTACGAACTTGCACTGTCCCCTACTCAAAGGTAGGGAGCCTAGGATGTCAATGCCCCATTTGAAAAAAGGCCATGGACTCGTGATTGTTGTTAGCTCCTTTGGTGGTTGCCTAGGCACGGTTGCGAAGCGTTGGCACTTGTCGCATTTTTTGAAGAACTCTTGGGCGTCCCTTACCATAGAAGGCCAGAAGTAGCCTTGTCTGAGCGCCTTGTGAGCAAGGGAGCGTCCTCTTGAGTGATTCCCACAGATCCCCTCATGGATTTCCCGTAGGGCATAGTGGGCTTCTTCGGGTGAAAGGCAACGCAGCAACGGCAGGGAATGACCTTTTTATACAAAGTGTCCTACAGGATGGTAAACTTGGAGGCTCTCATTCTCAGTCTCCTGGCTTCTGAAGAATCATCCGGCAGTGCACCTTCTTGGAGGTATGCCATTATTGGGGTCATCCAATTGGATTCAGCTGAAGCACAGTTGATATTCATGGCCTCCATATCCATCCGGCTTGGTTCGAATTGGTGACCAACGAATGCTGGTTCTCCTGGTGGTGTTTCCGTGGACGAGGCGAGCCTTGCAAGTGCATCAGCGGCCATGTTGTCTTCTCTGGGGATATGACAGATCTAGAAGTGGTGAAACTTTGTGATCATATTTTTTGCTATGCCAAGATATTCTTGCATTCTGGGTCCCCTAGCTTCAAACTCGCCTTTCACTTGATTAACTACTAGTTGAGAATCGCTGTAAGCGGTAAGGTGTTGAGCTTCCATCTCAACTGCTAGTTTTAATTCGGAGAAGAGAGCTTCGTATTCCGCCTCATTGTTGGAGGCGATAAAGTGAAGCTTCACCGCAGACTTGAGAGTGGTGCCATCTGGGCTGACCAATATTAAGCCTGCTCCACCTCCTTCACTGGTTGAGGAACCGTCTACATAGAGTTTCCAGAGTAGGAGGGGGCAAGGTTCGGAGATTGAGGTGGATGATTGAGTACATGGGGGTGTGGTCTAGGCGCCAGAAGGTGTCTGGGCGCCCAAGGAGGCTGGCTGGGCGCCAGAGGAGACTGGTTGGCCGCCCAAGGAGGCTGGCTGGGCTCCAGAAGAGGTCTAGGTGCCCAAAGTGGTTGGCTGGGCACCAGAAGAGGTTGGCTGGGGGCCCAAGGAGGCTTGCTGGGCGTCAGAGGGGGTATGGGCGCCCAAGGTGGCTGACTGGGCGCCCAATGTGGCTAACTGGGCGCCAGAGGAGGCTGGCTGGGCGCGCAGGTTGGCTTGGGCGCCCAGGTTGGTCACCTGGGAGTCCTTGCTAGACTCTTGGGTGTCTCCGTCAGGCATCTGGACCTCCTCGAGGCTCCCTTCCTCTGCCGGTGTAAGTTCGGCAATGAAATCCGCCAGCACTTGTGCTTTGATGGCTGCTCTTGGTCAGTACCGAATATCAAATTTGCCTAGCTCCACTGCCCATTTAAGAAGTCTGCCTGACACATCTGGCTTTCCCAGGATTCTTTTTAGAGGTTGGTCTGTGACGACAATTATACTGTGACTCTGAAAGTAATGCCGTAATCGTCTTGCCGTTGTGACTAGAGCGAATGCTAGTTTTTCTCACCCCGAATACCTCGTCTCTCCCCCCGGTAGGCCCTGCTCACATAATAAATAGGCTTCTGTACTCTGTTATCATTTCTAATGAGTACGGAGCTTACCGCCGATAAGGAGGCAGAAAGGTAAAGATGGAGGGCTTCTCCTAGTGTGGCACGTGACAAGAGGGGTGGTGTAGCTAGGTAGGCCTTGAGTCTTTGGAGGGCCTCCTCCGCCTCAGGTCCCCACTCAAAAGTTTTGAGGAGAATTTTGAAAAAAGGGAGACACTTGTCTACAGACTTGGAGACGAACCTATTGAGCGCTGCGATCCTCCCATTGAGGCGTTGGAGCTCCTTGGTTGAGGAAGGTGATTTCATGTCGAGAATGGCCTTGATCTTATCGGGGTTCGCCTCGATTCCCCTCTGATTGACCATGAACCCCAAGAATTTGCCGGACCCCACGCCAAAGGCGCACTTCTCAGGATTGAGCTTCATGTTATAGGACCTTAGGACATTGAAAGTCTCCTGGAGGTGATCGATGTGGTCTACTGCTGCGAGACTTTTTACCAGCATATCATCCACATATACTTCCATCGTTTTTCCGATCTGAGACCGAAACATCTTGTTCACTAGCCGTTAGTAGGTGGCTCCTGCGTTTTTTAGCCCTAAAGGCATTACCCTGTAGCAATAGGTCCCTTTCGGAGTAATGAATTATGTCTTCTCCTAGTCCGGGGGTTACATGCTGATTTGGTTGTATCCAGAGTATGCATCCAAGAAAGTGAGCAAGTCGTGCCCGGCGGTAGCGTCAATGAGGAGGTCGATCCGCGGCAGTGGATAGCTATCTTTTGGGCACGCCTTATTGAGCTCAGAAAAGTCGACGCAGAGACGCCACTTTCCATTAGTCTTAGTTACCATCACTACATTTGAGAGCCACTCAGGATAGGCTACTTCTCTGGCCGACCCGTTTTCTATCAACTTCTCTACCTCTTTTTTCATTGCTTGGGCTTTTTCAATGGAGGTGCCCCTTAGCTTTTGGCGAATAGGCTTGTGACGCGGGTCGACACTGAGGCGATGTGTGGCCACTTCTGGGTTGATGCCCCCAAGGTCTGCATATGACCATGCAAAGACGTCCATGTTATGTCTTAAAAAATCTATTAGCGGGCCCACCAGGTTTGTAGAAAGGGAGGAGCCAACGTATACTCTTCTGTCCAGGTGTTCTTCATCTAGGACCATAGGGATGAGCTCCTCCACTGGTTCTCCTCTTTCCATGGTGGAGTCATCTCTTGGGTCAAGGACCTCCACTTGCAAAGTCTCTTGTGTCCTTTTGGTCTTCATGGAGGAGAAGTGGCATTCCCTTGCCGCTACCTGGTCTCCCCTGACCTCCCCAACTCCGTTAGGGGTTGGAAACCAGAGAATGAGGTGATAGGTGGAGGGCACAACTTTTAACGTGTTGAGAGCAGGTCGCCCTAATATGACATTATAAGCTGATGGGCAGTCTATCACCAGAAAATTGACAATGATTGAGGAGCTTCGGGGAGATACTTCGGCTGTGACTGGTAGAGTGATGGACCCTAGGGGATATATCTTCTCCCTTGAAAACCCGACGAGGGGAGATCTGATGGGCTGCAACCTCTCTCTGCCCAAGTTGAGCTTGTCGTAAGCTTCTGTAAACAAGATATCTGCAGAGCTGCCACTGTCCACTAGGATTCTACTCACCTGGAAGTTGGCAACCGTCATGGTGAGCACCAGGGGGTCATCGTGGGGGTGCTGAATCCCTTCCAGGTCCTTATCTGAGAATGATACGACCTCGCCGATACCTTGCCTTGGTGTTTTAGATGGGCGCCCTTTGACAAGGTGCCTTGCCTTCCTAGCGTGGGCCTTCATGGCAGAAAAGGACTCACCACCTCCTACTAATCCTCCCGAGATAGTGTGAATTTTCCCAACGGGATGTTGCTTTTCCTGATTATGGGGCGGTGTTGGCGCTTGTCCTTTACCAACCATATACTGGCGTAGATGGCCACGTTGGATGAGGTCCTCAATTTGCCTTTTGAGTTCATAGCAATCGTCGGTGTCGTGTCCATAGTCACGGTGGAAACGACAATACTTGTTAAGATTTCTGCGATTAGGAGGAGATTTCATCTTCCCCGGCCACTTTACCGCAGGGTCATCCTGGATCTGGAGTAGAATATGCCCGACAGTGGCATTGAGGGGAGTGAAGGGTTGTCGATCCCTCTAGGGAGGAGGACCGAGCCGATCTTTGATGGGTACCCTCTCTGTCCTAGTGCTGCGCTTGTTGCTAGTCTCCTTCTTGTCGTCCCTTTCTCTCTCCTTCCTCATTTCTCCAGATCGGGAGGAATCACCTTGTTTGGCCCTTGTGACGTCCTCAGCATTCATGTACTTTTGGGCTTTGGCTAGCAGTTCTGGCATGTTTCTCGGTGGGCGCTTCATCACCGAGAAGAGGAAGCTTGATGAGCGGAGGCCACCCAGGAAGGCGGTCATCGTCACTTTGTCGTCGGGCTCATCAACTTGGAGTACCTCCTCGTTAAAACGAGTGAGGTAGCTTCTCAGGCTTTCCTCCCGGTCCTGTTTTATGCTAAGCAGGTGGGTGACAAGCTTCTGGTGGCAGCGCCCTCCAATGAAGTGTGACACGAATGACCTGCTAAGTTCAGTGAATGAGGCAATGGAGGCTGGGGAGAGCTTAGCGAACCATTGTCGGGCGGACCCCTTCAATGTGGCTGGGAACCCCCTGCACATGATTTCGTCTGGGACATTGTGTAACTGCATCAGAGTTTTGTAGGTGTCGAGGTGATCTAATGGGTCCTTCGTCCCGTCAAAGGTCTCCACCGTGGGCATTTTAAACTTCTGAGGGAGTGGATAGTTGGTTACGTCGAGCTTGAAAGGCGTGTCGGTCCGCCGTACGAGATAGTCTACTGTTTCTGGTCTTTGCGCCTTCATGGCATTGAAGACGTCTCCTAGTTGGTTTTGTACTTCCTTGATTTTTTCATCCCAAAGGTTGAGGGCTCCTCTGGAATGATCATGAAAGTGACTCCCATGCTCCATGCTTTGGTTCTCGCCCTCATCCTCTTTGAGAGGAGGGTCCTCATCATGAGAAGCAGTAGGAGGAGGGGGTGGAGGTCCCTCATGGTGAGCTCCCCTATGAGGGGCGCCCATGGGGACTCCAAAGGGAGCGCCCAGCCCTACGGGGGCCACCTAGATGTGGAGCAGCAAGGCGTGGAGCTCCTTGATCTCCAGGACGTAGAGCTCCTCCATGCTGTGCTCCTCCTCGTCCGGCGAGCATGAGCTGCAGTATCTGCTGGTTTTGGGCCACTAGTTGTTGCATGGTCTCCAACATTTGTTGAGAATTTGGAGCTGGAGCATCCGGCACATGATTGGCAAGTGGAGGAATATCCTCCTCCTCTCGTGGCGGATTGCCATCATGCTGGTTCTTGGATCTAGTAGTGATCGTCATTGTTTCAGTAAAACGGAATGTTTGGAAATGAGAATTTCGTCGTTCCCACAGAAGGCGCCAAACTGATGATGCACAAAATTGGTGCAAGATCAACAGTCAAGAAGTGAATGGTATCGTGGTGATTAATCAAAGATTAGTAGGTAAGCAATGGAAGAATAAAGCAGAAATAAATGAAACAAGAATTTATAGTGGTTCGGCCTTGGCCTACATCCACTTTCAAAGCCGACGGTGGCCGGGATTCTTTATTATAGAACAATGGTGTTCTCCTACTTTAGAGGCTTGCTCCGGGGAGCTACAGTACTTTTTATCAAAAGGGAGTGGGGGAGAGAGCTAGAGGGCAAGGTGTAGGAGACGAGTGTAGACTTTTTGGGAGGCGTGCCCTAGATGTGAGGAGGGCTTACTATTTATAAACTTAGGGTTTGGAGGTGAGGCGGTGGAGTAAGCAAGGGGTTTCCAATTTTGGTAATTTCCAAGTGTAGTAGGGTATCTCCGTGCTCATCTTCCAAGTCCTTCGGAGGACGACTTCCAGCTGGATTTGGGCTTGATAGATTTTATAGGACTGGGTTCTTCAAATGAGGTTTGGGCCCTTCTACATAATTTGGGCTATTTGGGCTTGACATATCAATAATCATACAGGCTTTTTTGAGTTCAAATTGTAATTATGCTTCTCCTTCTTGAATGAATATATTACGTTGGATGATCCAAATAAAAAAAGAGATTCTAAAAGTCCTGGATTTGTTGGAACTCGTCCAGTGAAAGATTTCGACGAAAGATCAAGTATTGCAAGCAGTTAAGCATTGGGAAATGAATTTGGTATTTGCCTCCAAAGAATTCATTTTCACCTATACCGAAGATTGGTAGTCTTGGTAGAGTTTCATCCTGTGTAAGTATCTCTGAGTAAAAACTTGAAATGATATGGTCTTTATTATAGAAATGAAAAATGATAACATCTAAATCTGTCTAAATAATTTATTTTATTTTTTTAGAATTTGGAGTACACACTGTTTATTTTGAAAACTTGAACAACAATATATCTTTGAAGTTTCTCAAACACTTGTTGGCTTACTGACATAATTGATCTAAAGAGTTTTCTTCTCAAGAACATGCTGCTCTGGAGGAAACTTGTTTCATTGGAAATATATGATCCCAAGCATATGTGAAGCTGATTGATGTGTGTCCATAGATAGGTAAATCGTTGTTGATAGTGCATATATCTCCGGATTTTGACAGAATCAAAGGATCAACCTTTTCAACGGTTTGAAATCCAAGACAAGATAATTTCACTGCCCACAGAGTACATATCCCTGGGTTGGCTATTGTCATATTCCACTCCGGCTTGTCCAGTATTATTTTTCCGGTTGCAACTTGGTTGACGGTGACGGTGTTTTGTTCATATTCAAGTGTGCCTATAATGTAAAAAAAATAAATTTTGAAATGCACCAGAACCAACTACATAAACCATCTATATGATAAAGTACACGGCATTTTAAATATTTTAAATAAATAAAAATAATTTTTATTTTTTGATGTTCAAATCAATTCTAAATTAATCCAAAATCAATCTTATAGCTGAAAATCATTCGTGAAAATTAAATTCCCGCCCACACGCCTTCACTTTCTGCCCTAAGTGCTGCCCTCCCTCACGTGACATCTACTACGCTCTCATGTCTCCCTTATTTTTATATAATGTCTTGAATAATGACTAATGATCTAATAAGTTATAGATGGGCCAAAAAAAATATCAAAGCTATATGTTGTAGATTAGAGTCCAGAACTCAACCCATTCAAAAAGAGATTGAGGCAGCTTACTTCTGTATTTGTTGCGGTGAGAAATGATATGAATGTAACTAAATTTGATTTAAGATCTCTCACTTCTCTTAAATCTTTCAATTAGCTACAATACAGAGACATACTTATAATGCCATTGAAGGAAAAATGGTT
>JAHQCQ010029585.1:122-12686 GCA_023539305.1 Ilex asprella | reverse complement strand
GCCTTTACCTTGGAAATGCTCCACATTTCCCCTCATTTGTCTTTGAACTATTATTTTAATTCTTTTTTTTTTGTATTGATTTATTTACTTCTTTTTTCTTGTTAATTTTTTCAAAATAATTATTAATTTATTATTATATTAATTTTATTTAAACGAGTAAACGTGTGATAAACGGTTTGATAGGTCTCACCCGAACACAACTCGTTTATTAAATATGTTTGACGTGTCAACCCGTTTATCACTCAAACCCGTTAAGGTATCACCCAAACCCGCTTAATTCGTGTCGGTTAATCGTGTAGTGTCGAATTTTGACAGCCCTAATTGACATTACTATAATTATTTTTTTAGTAATGCTACATTGACCAAATTTTGGGACCAAATTTTAAGTCCAAATAACGTGGCAACATATTACTTAAAGTTTTTATTGGGACCCAAATGATATGACACCAAATAAACAAGTCTAACTCAGCTGCCATGTCATTTGTGTTGCAAATTTGATCTCAAAATTTGATCAGTGTAGTATTCCTCTTATTTTTTCTCCTACAAGTAAACCTTTTTTCATTTATTCATCCTAGTGTTGAGTCATTCACAAAGAGATTGCAAGATGAAGACAATGATAATGGTCTTGCCATCACGGATTTTCATCATACCCAATCTTATGAACTCAACCAAAAACTTCATGAGTTGAATGACAATTCAAATATTGTGAAGGAACGAGGAAGAACATTAGACCGAATAAGTGAAGCCACTGGAAAAAAAGGTTGGCGGGAAGCATACGTTGAAGAGATGACCAAGGAAGAAGTCCAACAGCTAGTGACAGGTTAGTGTACGTGCAAATAAACATAACAAACCAGGTCAATGAGTTGGAAAATGGGGCTTCATCTTCGACAACATCTTTCCCAGGAGAAAATTCTCCATATCCGTAGTCTTGGAACAACCAGAACTAATAATGGCCATTTGAGCTATTGCTATGTAGGCATTCTTATGGTTGTATTGGCGGCATTGAGATGACTTATGATGTGAAAATAATTCTAAAGTGCTTTCTAGGGAATCTATACGTACTGAAAGTTCTTTAGTTGATCATTCATTTCTTGTTTACTATCCTTGAGTTCATTTATTTTGTCCCTTTTTTTATTTCATTTATTATAGGCAAAACACCTCTGTCGCCAAAAAAAAAAAAAAAGAAGAAGAAAAAAGATCATGCTAGCAAACATAACATTGAATCACCAAGGTCATCTTCCTTATTCCTTTTTAAAATAAAATAACAATTTCGAACTTATTTCAAAAATAATATATGCAGTATAACAATATTTTTTACTTTCTATTTCTGTCATACCAACTCATTGACGATCTTGGATACATTTGTTTTCCCTAACAAAAAATTTATACCAAAATTTAAAAATAAGGTGGTTGCTTCTTCAATATTTTCGCACAATGAGGGGATACTTTTCTTGTTTTGGTTGATATTTATTGGTATCAAAATGAAACATCGCCATGGTATTACCTATTTGAGTGGGACCCTTCCACATATGATAATGTTCTGGCCATCAATAATGCTATACTAACCACCCTTTTACCAACTTTATTATGGTTTGTTGGATTAGTGGATTTTAGGAAGAGTATTATATTGTGTATCTATTTAACTCTTTCCATTTTTTCAATCTTTAAAAATGATAATTTATTATTCCATTTTAAGATCATCTAGTATATTTCTTCTCGTAGTTATTAACATCAATTTAGTTTTTCCGGCCTAGAATCTTACAAAATGTTCCTCATATTGATTAAAAATTTTAAATGCTTGCAGATAGAAAGTAAAAATTTTCAATTATAGAGCTGTACTATAATTGCACATTTTGATGTGTCTAAGCGTATAACTTGGTCTGCTTTTTGCATCGACCATGTACGACAAGAAGAAAAAACTATTATTAACTTACGTAAATTGGAAAAAGAACGTCTACAATATGATAGAAATAGAACGAGAGGGAAAAAATTTGGTCTAGATATTTTGTGTGTCTCAAAATAATAAGTCTAGTTAGAAATTTCAGTGTAAGGAATCTATTGACTTTCAAATTCATCATTTTTAAGTTGACTTCAAATATATGAATATTTACACTTTACAAGTGTAGTTACAAAATATACATCTTTTCACTTCGTATGGATACATTAATTACAAATCTAATTAAGAAATTAGAGTTTAAAAAAAAGAGACTTTAAATTTGATATAAATTGAGTAGAGTTTTTATGACAATTACTATAGTGCACATATACCAAATTTGCAGACTAAATCCATTACTATCGTTGCATTACCAACAAATATCAATGTTGGATGAAGTCTACTATTAACTCAATGGAAGCAACAAATTTGGTTCATAAATTTTGTTGATAAGCATATGATGATAAACATATATACTTTGACTATTCTGAAGCCACAAAATAGTGCACATATACTTTTCAGTTATGAGACTGTTGTCATACAACAATGGCCGTCTAATCTATACACTTGAAAAAATTTAACAAGACAAGACATTAATGTAAATGTCCAGCATTTCACGCGATTTTATGGTGTTTCATAATCGTAATAGATGTGGCTAATGGTATCGAAAATTTTTGGTCAAGGTATAAAATAGATCAATTGATGCGCCTTAAAAATCAATGATACACTTGTTTTGACTCTCTTAATCTCATAATTTAATGACAAGGAAAATTCAAGCCAAGAAAAAATACAAAAATTTCTTGGCTTGAATTCTCCTTCCAGAAATTTCTTAACAAAAAGTAGTAGAATAAGTTTAACACCACAAAGTAAAAAACAAAAATATTAAGAACAAAAGATTTTAAAAAGCTAAAACTAATAACAACCACAAACAAATTATATCATTCAATAAACAAAAGGCTATATAACAAATTTGCACACATACCATAAAATTTGGAGAAAATCCAACATCAACTGACCAAACTTCAAAGAAATGGAAGACCTTTCATAGATATACTCTAAATTGAGTCAAATCTTGTTCATCCATGAAGATCTTTTCTTGAACTGAAGAGGGAAAGTGGTGAAAATTGTCAAAAAGGCAAAGAAAAATGTTGCACATGAAAAGTAATATTTTCAGAACAACTCAACCCTATTAATACATTTATCGACCGTTCATTGTCTCTATGGCCATGTACCAGTCATAACTTGCCGTTACACGATCGTAACTATTGAGAAATTTGGGATTGGTTGTTACCTAAATAGCTATTTTCCTAATGCCTCAAACAATTATTAATGTTGGTATAAAGTAAAAGACACTAAATTATGCAAAAATTCCAAATCATCTTGGAGAGTTTTCTTTTGCAGTTAATTAGATGGTTAAAACTCATTCATCTCTTAATTTTTGATTGACTTGATGCATAAGTTAGTTTGCATGTGTCCCAACAGCGAGAAAGTGTTAAGTTTTTCATTTATAAAAATATTATAACAATGATTTAGACCCTGAAATTATTTAGAATACATTATCCAATAATAAATATACATCACGCTTGTTATTTGGGATGATTACAACAAAAAAAAATAGGACATCATCTATTAATTGGGGTACATTGGTACACTTTTGAAAAGTTTAATGCGCAATATGAGAGTTTTGATTTTAAGGAGATAATGTTAAACTTTTAGATTTCTTAGAGGAGAAAGTGTAATGTGAAAATTTTATAGTTCTTGGAAGACAAAGTTTTATTTTCCATATCAATAACAAAGAAGATAAACAAATTGCTGCTTGCATGACTTTGCACTTAAAATCACATCATTTTCTTACAAATTTGTTTTCTTACAAATACTGACAAAATGTAACATTGCAGTGACAACGAGCACATAAATTTTAAAATATGTATTAAAAATGGGATGAGCAAATGTGTAATTTGGAAGACCAGTATTTAGCTAATCATCTATTTGTGTTGCACAAATAATACCTTTATTCAAGCTTTTTTGGTGAGGCCAATTTATTCTCAACGTATAAAGAAAGACAGGATCATAGAGTTTGTGTATGAAAATAACATAGTAGGCACAATCAATGTTTAACTAAATTTCATTATGAAATTTAGTGCACTTTTTTTAACATTTTGTAATATTAATATATGAGTTGTGCGAAATTTGCGTTCCCAACAATATTATTCTTGCTAAAGAACAATAACGTCAACCTTGAACGTGGAGATAATCGCGTACGGTTGCATGACTAGCTAGTATGAAAATTATAGAAAATTTTGGGAGACCTTCATGTTATTTTAGAATGATGGTTTGTCATAGAGAGCAAAAGCACTTGAATGAATGCCACAATGCAATTCGGGTGGTGATTTGCTTAGCCCAAATTTAGCATCACACTTGACACCAAAGTACATAATACAAACCTTAGTAAATTGGAAAAAAATTTAACTCAAAAATCAATAGATGAATGAGTTTTGGCCATCTAATCTATCACTAATGCTACTTGGACCATATTTATTCTCCAAATTTGATGGCCAAATCCATTGCTCCATTGAATTGAATTGGTGACTGACAATGTCTATAAATTTAATCATCATGGTAGACCATTAAATTTGGTCAAATTAACATTACTTTTAGTCAAGCATTAAAAGTAATCAATCATTAATGCCACTTTGACCACATTTATTCACCAATTTGAATGACCAAATCTATTACTCCATTGGATTGAACTGAGAACACATGATAACAATGAGTTTATTAGCATATTAGGCAAGTAGATTTGGTCAAACTAACATTACTTTTAATCAATGCATTTACACCAAGTGAAAGGAGATATGACTCAATTTTTTGATATCAGGAATTATATATAAATCACTCAAAATTATAAAGTACCTTAAGAGCAAAAAATTTAAAACAAGACATTAAAAATACCAATGACAACATAAAATTAATAACACTTAATTAACAACATAAATTAAAAACAAAAAATAGTAAGACTAACAAGATTTCTAACAACCACAGTCATCCAACAAATAACAAGTAAGATCAACAAATCATTGTTTTCGCCAAACAATAAAAAATACTCTCACTAACAAGATTTTGTGAGGATTGTTGCTAACATAAAAACTTCTTAAATTTCATGGTTTTACTAATTTTTTATTGGCATTAATTAATCTGATACTTGCAATAAGTGATTTATTTTAACAAAATATGACTAAAAAGTAATAAACTGTGCTTAGCACAGTAAGAACATGTGGATTATTGAGTCTTTGGGGGGTTTGCTAACCATTTGAAAAGATACATGACCACGTTACCTAACTTGTCTTAGATCTTAATTGATATTTTATGATATTGTTATATCGCTCTTTTTACCATTACTTAGCACAATGCTACATTTTAAGACCATACTAGTGATGTTGTGCATATAGATTAAATCTTAACTTTTGTCTCATTAAAACGTCTCAAGATTATTGTTTTAGGTAATCAATGGTATATAATCATGTCTCTATATTTAGAAAACAAAACAGTGTTTTGTAGATTCCTTACAAAGGCAAAGTATATCATTGTAAAGTCGGAGTCCATTTTTTGAAATCCAATGGTTTAAGGGGACAAGTAATCAGCCATTAATGATATTTGAACCAAATTTATTGATAGAATCTATGCGGTCATTCAAAAGGCAATAATAAGCCTATCCTATTAATATGGTGACACAATTATAATCCAATATCATAGTGGCTTTGGTTAGTATTGATGATACCAAAAACATACTCCAAGTATGAGCTCAGACCAAGAGGTCAATCCAGAAGGGAGGTCGGATAGGGAATCCTGAACTCCGGGTGCTGACCCAGAGCTCACTCCAGGCAAGGTGATAGAAGAGGCATGGAGTGAACAACTGGCTAATAGCAAGTGCTCCCGAAGCAGTAGGAAACGACAATCAAGGCATGAAATCTCAAATCAACCAAAATCCTCTCCTAATTTAAAGGAGAATCCCACGAGAGAAGGAAGGAGATCCCGCCGGATATCCCCTAGAGATAGAGATCGCATCATAAATACGGGAGGATACCTTCATTGTAGGGAGAGAGGAAAAAATACCCGAGAGGCAATCCTAGAGGCGAGAGAGCCATGACAAAACCCTAATTTCTTTCATATTGTATTGAATAAACACTCAAGTGATAAATAAAGAAAAGGGAGCAAGAGTCTCCATTAAAGAGTGGAATAGCCGAACTCTAGAGCCGGTGAACCACTATATTTCTTATTGTTCACATTCCCCCAAACTCCCCTGAATACTCTACTGCAAATCACGAGAGCCATACAGCTCAGTTCCATCTCGATCATCACGGTTTACGCACCCCCTGCTAATCCGCGGTAAAGAAGCACTATCAAGTATATTTCTTAATAAATCCGGTCAAAGTAACATTTTACTAACAATCAACGACTATGTCAAGTGGAATGATGCATTATTTCAAAACTACTACTAAAAATTTTAATATTTGTGTGGATAAGAACTTTTCAAGACTTGGATAACTTCGAAAAATCTACTATATAGTTTTTTCAAACTTGACTACTATTTTCAACCTCCCAACTTGGAAAACTGTACTATAACTTTTCAATCTCATTATATTTTTTACCTAGTCAAAATGACGAGTTATTATTCAGTTTGAGTTTGTATAAATGGTACCCCTACATTTTTTCTTACAAACTATTTCTTGTCAATGAATGTAAATTGTTAAATTAGTGAATTGGGATCGGGCCGCCAATCTTCTAATGGGTGTGATTAAACCACGTTAATTGGTCATAAAGAATTGTCAGAGCATTATTATTTGTAAGTTTTTTCAATTTTGGAAAGATATTAATAATTTTTCTTTTTGTCATATATGACACATGTAACAATGAGACCATTCAATATACTAAGGACACATCGAAATGCACAGATGAAGTGCCATTTTCCAAAAATTCTATATTTTTAATATTAGCCTTTGAAAACTTTGCAATTAAAGTGCTTAAAGATAGATTAAATAAAATTGTTTCTGATAATTACGAGCAAATGTACAGCCTTATGAGTAAATATACTTCAAAATTGAAAAAACACCCAAAAGTTTAAGATACTTGTAGTGTGAACATTCTCTATTTCTAAATTTTATTAGGAAGCAAATACAAATATGGCAAGAGATCTCTCAAGATGGTAATTCCATGATGGTGTTTCATACAATTCTCATGTGTCACCGCCTATAAATACAAACAAAAACAAGAAAAGTATCACCTCTGTGTGCTAAAGGTAATCCTAAGAAAAAGTACAATCTTTATTTTAAATTTTTTGCTCAAACTCTTGGTTATGGAGAGTAAGCGCACCAGGGGTCGTCAGAAAGTTGACATCAAAATAATTGAGAGTGAAAAAGATCGTTTTGCTACATTTTCAAAGAGGCGCTCTGGAATTTTCAAAATAACAAGTGAGCTATGTATTTTATGTGATATTGATATTGTTATATTAATTTTTTCTCCCACGGGAAAACCTTTTTCATTTGTTCATCCAAGTATCGAGTCATTCACAAGATGAGTCCAAAATGAAGAAAATAATAATGGTCTTGTCATTGCGGATTTTCGTCAGGCCAAAGTTTATCAACTCAACCAAGAACTTGATGAGTTGCATGCCCATTTGAAGGTTGTCACTGAACATGGAAGGATGTTGGATCAGATCAGTGAGGCTAGTGAAAATAAGGGTTGGTGGGAAGCACCCATTGAAGGAACGGGAAAGGATCAAGTTCATCAACTTATGACATGGTTTCAATATATACAAATCAACATAACCAGTCGTATCATTGAGTTAGAAGATGGAGTTTTATCTTTATCTTTTCCTGTAGAAAATTCTTTTTATCCGCATTACTGGAACAATCAAAACTGATGTTGATCAGTTGAGGTATAGCCATGTATGCATGATGGCATTCTTATGGTTATATGGATATTGATATTATGTGGGATGTCAAAGTAATTCCAAAATACCTTTTATTGAGATAGGAAGTGCTTTGAAACCAACGAGCAGCCTGAAGGCCAATGCTTGATGATTAGGCAGAATTCTTTGAATTCAAATTTTTCATTCCTTGTGGATCGTGATTATATTTGCTCTGAAAATTGTGATATGTCCATGGACGATGAAAGAGGTTTGATTTGCGCCAAGTTACCTCCTGATAAAGGCTTTCAGTCTGATGATGAAGTTGGAAATAGCCTAGCATGTGTTGAAATAGACTCTATTCATTCAGATAATGATGAGAGTTTTGAAATTAATTTGCAAATGAAGGATTTGACTCCCTCTGGTATTGTTACTAGATCAAAATCTAGAAGACAGCCAACCCCCCAAATTTCTTATGATTAATGCAATTTCGTGGAATGTGAGGGGGGTAAAAAAGGAAGCCTCTCGAATGAGACTTAAGGAATTGATTAAGTTAAATGATGTTTGCCTATTATCTCTACTTGAGCCAAAAATGAGGCCTACTAAGTTGCAAGCACTATGTGGTTACCTAGGATTTTCATCTTTCGTGGCAAATCTAATGGCTGAAAAACATATTTGGGTTCTTTGGGACCATAGAGTGAAGGTGAATGTGATTGTTGTGCATGAGCAGGCTCTCACGGTAGAAGTATCTTTTCTGGGCTCATTGCCTTTTTTTTATAACATTAGTTTATGCAAATTGTGACCATTTACTTAGAAGACCATTATGGTCTCATTTGAGTGACATACAAATAACTGATACCCCTTGGATGATTGTGGGAGATTTCAATGCAATTATTTCCTTAGCAGAGAGAAATGGTGGATCATCGCCTTCTCTGGCCGTGATGAATGAATTTGTTTCTTTTATAAATAACATGGGCCTGTATGAGTGTGAGTTTTCTTGGTCGTCGTTCACTTTGTGTAATAACCACCAGGGATTGACTCGAATGTGGCAAAGAATTGATAGGGCATTGACTAATGTGCGTTGGGGCGACAAATTTGAAAAGACAAAGATTGAGCATGCTGGTAGAATCCATTCTGATCATTGCCCACTTGTCTGTAGATTTTCTGAATCCTTGCTACGAATAGAATATCTTATTTCAATTTTTTAGATATGTGGACTGAACATCATAGTTTTGAGCAGCTGGTAAAGGCTAATAATCCGATCGAAAATGTATTCTTGAAGCTAAAGTACTTGAAATAATTCCACTTAAAGAAGTGGAACAAAGAAATTTTTGGGAACTTATTTGAAAACATTAAGGTAAAGGAGAAGCAGTTGCAGCAAGCTGAATTACGGGTGGAGGAAGATGATTCGGAGTACAACAATCAAACTTCAAATAATGCGAAGTCAGAATTAGATGAAGTCTTACGGTTAGAGGAAATGTATTGGAGACAAAAAGCAAATATGAGATGGGCACTTGAAGGAGAAAGGAACACCAAAAAGTACCATGCCATCGCAAGGGGCAAAGTAGCAAAAAACAAGATTGCAAGAATTAAAAATGCAGAAGGGTGCTGGTTAGAGGAAGAAGATGTTATTGCTAACAATGTAGTGGATTTCTTTTCTGCACTCTATAAGTCAAAGGCTCACACTTTGGATCCTGAGTTATTTGATATCATACTGAATATGTTCACTTTGGAAGAAAACTTAAAGCTCACATCTCCAACTACCATGGAAGAACTCAAGTCAGTCATTTTTGCTATGTCTACTCAAAGTGCACCGGGTGCTGATGGTTTCTTAGGTAAATTCTTTCAAACTGCTTGGGAAATCATTAAAGGTGAAATTTTAGATGCGGCTAATTTTTTCTTGGAAGGTGGAGTCATACCACGATCAGTTAATGCCACTATTCTAACTCTGATACCCAAGAAGGAAACTCCATTGACATTCACA
Organism: Ilex asprella; assembly: GCA_023539305.1. Taxonomy (NCBI): domain Eukaryota; kingdom Viridiplantae; phylum Streptophyta; class Magnoliopsida; order Aquifoliales; family Aquifoliaceae; genus Ilex; species Ilex asprella. Next base: position 2,864 of record JAHQCQ010029585.1, on the reverse strand, counting down.
GATTTTAGTCCCATTAGTCTATGTAACTTTTTATACAAAATCTTCACAAAGCTGGTAGCAGCTAGACTCAGTGATTTGCTACCTAAGCTTATCTCAAAAGAGCAGCATGGATTCGTTCAGGGAAGAACTATGAGTGATAGTATTGCCCTAGCCCAGTTTATGATGAATGAGCTAGATAGAAAGGTGGAGGCAGGGAATGCGATTATAAAGCTAGACATGATGAAGGCATTTGATAGATTGGAGTGAGATTTTTTGAAACAAACATTGAAGAGTTTTGGTTTTTCTGAAGAGTTTGTTGCAATTGTTTCTAATTGTCTGAGTCATCAGAATATTTCTTTAACTATAAATGATGTTCGGCATGGCTTTTTTCCCAGTTCTACAGGATTAAGACAAAGTGATCCACTATCACCTTCACTTTTTATCCTAGCAGAGGAGGTGTTTAGTAGAGGTTTGAGGTTCCAATTTGAGCAGGGCTTAATAGAAGGATATCACACAGGCAGGAGTTCAAGGCTATTAAGTCATCTATTGTTTGCGGATGATACTCTCATTTTTTTGAAGGGGCATAAGAGATCTATGACTAATCTTTTGAAATTTGTGGAGAGATATGAGCATTCATCTGGTCAGAGAGTGAACAAGCAGAAGAGTTCTCTCTACTGTTCTTATAAAATCTCAGCGGTAAGGAGAAATATGTTATCACGGATTGCAAACATTCCTCTTAAAGAATGCCCTCTTACCTATTTGGGTTCTCCAATTATTAAGGGAAGAGTCAAGCTCCTCTATTTCAAAGATATATTGCAGAAATTTTAGTCAAGTTTGGAGGGTTGGTATGCTAAACTTCTTTCTAATATGGGTAGAGTTGTCCTTATTAAATCGGTGTTATGTTCCCTCCCCATACATCTACTGGCTTTTCTAAACCTACCCAAGGGTATCATAGCTAGAATGAATTCTGCTATGTCTTCTTTTTTGTGGTCTAATAAGACAAATAAAAGGAAAAGACATTTGGTCTCATTGGAGTTTGTTACTTTACCATTCTCTAAAGGTGGTTTGGGAATTAGAAAGTTTGAGGATGTCCAAAATACGTTTAGGATAAAGCAAGTATGGAACTTATTCCAAAATAGCTCTCTATGGTCTTCCTTCTTTACTACCAAGTACCTAGGAGAAAATCACTTATTGTTGCAAAACAGTCGAATTCAGTCCAGATGTTTCAAAGTTCTTTCTCCTTGGTTTGAAGATGTTGTTAAGAATTCAAAGAAACTAGTGGGTTTAGGTGTTACTGTGGATTTCTGGTGTGATAACTGGACAGGTGGAGGCCCTCTCATTCTAAGAAATTCAACTACACCAGACTACTTTCCTAAACTTTCTGAGCTTCTTGTTCAAGGTCAATGGTAGCTTCAAAGTGTGACACATATAGATCAGAATCTACTACAAGAGGTTCATTCTTCCAGAGTTATCCTCTCTGACCATGAGGACAAACTCATTTGGCAGCCTTCTACATTTGGGAATTTCTCTATCAAAACAGCTTGGGAACTATCTAGATGAAGGGCCACTCAGGTTAACCAGGATACTAGAATTTGGACACAGCTCTCTACTCCTAGTGCACAATTAATTGGGTGGAAGATTATGAAGAATGCTCTTCCAATGGACTTAAAATTTAAGTCCTTGGTGGTCTCATTAGCTAGCAGATGTTCTTTATGCTACTGTGGGGAGGAGTCAGCTACTGACTTATTCATATCTTGCCAATATAGCTCTCAGCTTTGGTTCAAAATTGAGGTAATGTTTGGTTTTCAAGTGTTTTCCTCAGAGACCCCACTGTCCAGATTTAATAGATTGTGTAGGACTCATCCTAGGCAATCCAGAAGTCATACTCTAATAAGAGGTATATCCTTGATGGTTTTCTGGCAATTATGGAAAGTACGATGCTATAGAGTCTTTGAAAATAAAAAACAGCCTATCAGTTCTCTATTGTCACTTATCATTCATCTACTCAGGTTACAAGTGAGCATTTACAAGCCCAAAGTAGTGGATACTACCTGGGATTTATCTATGCTTCAATCCCTTAATGTCAGGTTGTGCACTAAGGTTTTTAGGAGTGCTAAATGGATTTGCTGGAATTTTCCTCCGCAAGGTTGGCTTAAACTAAATACTGATGGTGCATCAAAGGGCAATCCAGGTCAAGCAAGTGGGGGAGTGGTTTTACGAAATGAGTGGGGTCAAATGATTCTAGTTGTATCTTATTACTATGGAACTTGCACTAATATGGAAGCTGAAATCTTAGCACTACTGGATGGTCTACTACTTGTACATGATTATGGATTGGGGGTCTATCCTTTGATTATCGAAACAAACTCTCAAGTTCTAGTGGATTTGATTAGAAATCAGTCAACATCGTCTTGGAAATTTTGGACATTCTTTCATAGGATTTTCTCCATTCTTCGAGGATTTGAGTATCGAATACAACATTCTTATAGAGAAGGTAACGCAGTTGCAGAATCTTTGGCCAACCATGGAGTCTGTGACAATACCTCTTGATGAGCCCGAATTTTACTAAGCTAAGACTCAATCCGAACGGAGTCGAAGGAGCCCATAGAAGAGCCCAAAAGACTCATGGAGCTGGGACCACCCGTCAAACGGAGGTGAATAGTGAATCGGAGGTGAATAGTGAAGGGAGTCCAAGGAGATCAAGTGGCCAACGCCTAGGCCCCCCTTGGGCGCCGCCCAGGCACCCTTGGACGCCGGCTTGGG